>JAVDBV010047892.1:0-17705 GCA_032619315.1 Piper longum
TTGTCAATATATATATTTTTAAAACCGATTCGGACCGATTCCGATTCCGATTCCTATTCCGATTCCGATTCCGATTCCGATTCCGATTCCGATTCAGACCGATTCGTGACCGATTCAAAAAAACCGATTTTTGGCCGATTTAGACCGATTCCGATTCCGATTTATTGGAAAATTGATTCCGATTCCGATTCCGATTCATGCAACCATGGTGTACACGTACGTATATGCTTACTATATATATATATATATATGATATATTTATGATCAAATCAGAATAAACGGCCCACGGCTGGTGGGTCCCGCAGTTTCAACCCGGCCACATCGACGGTCCGGCGGTTTCCGAAGCACGTCGCCGGCGCCGCTCCCCACACTCATCACCTTCCACAGATTGATTCTCTCGCGCTGCCCGTGAATTGATTTGCATCGTGGCCAGATCGGTAAACTAGTTTTATTTGATTAATATGTATTCAAAAGAGTTTGAGAATTGTGTAAAACAATTGTGTTTGGGATGCTTTAGGCTGGCCTCAATTTGGCGAGATTGAGTTTATTGATTTTTTTTGTTTTTCCTACGAGGTATTGTTCTTCCTGTTGATTAAGCCCGGCAAAAGAAACAGCTAATGCTGTTTTTTTATAAGCTATTTATTTTATAGAATTTCATGTAGCGAATTTGGAATTATTATGATGGAGTTCATATTAATGAGTTGGAATGATGAAGATCATCAAAAAATGATTTTTAAATTTGTCACTACCTTGGGGGCATTTTTAATTGATTGATGTGCGGAGTTGGTGGTAGATACAGTGACTGATCAATTCTGCAATGGCGGGAAGGGAGAGGAAGCGGGATATAGGCTGGGATCACGCAATTAAATTAGATGATAGCAGGTTCAAAACCAAGTGTAAATGGTGTGGACATGTCATGTCCAGTGGAGGCATTACGCGATTGAAGATACACCTTGCTGGTATTGGAGGTAATGCTACAGCTTGTACCGAATGCCCGGATGACGTGAAGATCACAATGAGAGAGCTCATCCGAAATGTTCAGACAAGCTGTAGTAGTAAATCGAAATCAAAGACCGTCGAGCCAAACTTTGACCACAGTTATGATGCAGTTCAAGGACATGATAATGATGTTATTGAAGATACCGAAAGGGATGAACTGATGTCGGCTGGTCTTCAAAATCATGAAGATACAGGTGTGATGTAGTTTTTCTATTTATTTTCCATACAAACATGAGTTCTACATGATGGGTGTCTGTGTGTTGATGGGAAGAACCGAAGATCAAATTCACATATTATTTTATTTGTCGAGTGAGTTTTAGTTGGGTAGAACCAAAAACCATTTAGAAAAAAAAAAAAAGTTAAAGTGAGTTCTCATTAATCTTATGCCGGCCGGTTATCAAATTACTTTTTCAGGAAATTCATCCCCACTAGAAGTACCAATTTCACTCAATCAAGGGTCTCGTCTACGTGTTGCTTATCAGGTATGAAATTATACACACTTTTTGCCTATATTGTGTTTTGTTAAATTTTTTTATGAGATCTGGTAATTGGTATTTCAGGGTGCTCCCGGTGCTTTCAGTGAGGAAGTAGCAGAGAAAGCTTATGCAAATTGTGAAACTATTCCATATGAGCAATTCCAATTTGCTTTTGATGTGAGTTTCTTTTATTTGTCCGTTCTAACGACGGGGTTCCTTTTTCCTTGCCAGCTTTAGTTCTTCTTTCTCTGTTTTCAAATCCAAATATTTTGTGGTACCAGTGGCTTGTCATGGTTTTAATTTAGTTAAGAAGAAAGCCTTATGGGATTCGAAATTGGGCCACTAGATCGAGATCCTTGATGTTAGATATAATAGTTGTAAGTATAATCAAATACAATAATTTAAACACTAGTGTTTTCTGTTTTTGAAGTAAATGCTCTTTTCTGTTTTTTGAAGTAAATGCTCTTAGGTCAGTGTTACATGGTTAATATTAGTTGTTCGTTTATTATATTAAAAAATGATTTTTCAAAATTGCAGTACTGATTATTGGGTGTTCATTTGAGAAAGTCTTGTTCTTTTACTATTTTTTCGTGGCAAAATAAATGTGTAGTTTCTTTTGTATCATCAGTTTTAAGTATGACGGTGGATGAAGAAGAAGAAGAAGAAGAAGAAGTTTTAAGTATGACAGTGGTGCAATGTACTGTTAATAATCATATGCACATTCAATTCGAGTTTTGGGAATCTTCACATCCGTGTTGACTAGTTGCTCAACCAATTGGAAAGCTCTTAAATCTTTTTCTTGACAATTTTTTGTTACTATCTGACACTCTGATCTTTACTTCTAGGCTGTTGAAAGGTGGCTTGCGGATTGCGCAGTTTTACCCATTGAAAATTCACTCGGAGGGAGTATCCATCGTAACTATGATCTCTTACTTCATCATAAACTTCAAGTTGTGGGTGAGGTGTATTATGGAGTGCGCTACTGTTTGCTTGCAAACCATGGCGTAGAAATTGCTGACCTGAAACGAGTGCTAAGCCATCCTCATGTAGGTTTTTTTTTACACCTTTTAAAGTTTCGCTCTTGTTCATTCTTATGTTTTTTTTAATGTCATTTTGCCTTATGGTTGTACTTTTATTCTTATTGTTCTATTTCAATGGATGTAATGCTGTATTTTAATCAGGCTTTAGCACAGTGCGAAAATGTACTAAAGAAGTTGGGTGTGATTAGAGAAACTGTTCATGATACTGCTATTGCAGCACAGGTAAAATGCTTATGAAGTTAGAGGTTTGTTTTAATGTGATCTTCCTTTCTTTATTTTTTGTTTTTTTGATAGCTTGGAAGACTTTGTGTGTGCAAATTTAGAAGAGAATGTATGGCTTGTGGGTGCAAATTTTAATACTATGTGACTACATGTAGTTTATTGCTGCCCAGAAGGTCCAGGAGGTGGGTGCTATTGCTAGCTCCCGTGCTGCTGAAATCTATGGATTGAACATTCTTGCACATGATATACAAGTTTGTACTGATTCAAACCATAGTAATGGCTTCTTATATTTATGAATGTATCTTAATGTTGCATCCTTAATATCTTTCTGTAGGATGAGCATGATAATATTGCTCGCTTTTTGGTGCTTGCAAGAGAACCCGTTGATCCTCGCACTGACAAGCCATTCAAGGTATTAACTTATACTCTGTGTATGAGGTACATGTGTTAGGACGACAGCCAATTGAAGCTCATGGGGTAGACAAAATAGAATTCGTAAATCATGACTATAAGTGAATTGACATGGGTACCTTCATATTCAGTTTTACTTTAGACAGGGAACTCAAGATCAACTAAAATAAAGATTGTGGGAAACTGGAAGTTGAAAAAGTATATGGTAACTGTTTTTGAATCTTCCTCTTTGGAGGGATGTCGGTTGGCATAAAACTTGTTACCTTGTTTTCCGTAATGAATCAATAATTAGTTGCTCTGTATGAAATCCATGTTGTTGATCAGAGTTTATATGAGTGAAGGTGAAGGTCGTTGTGATGATGACCATGAAAGTGACGGTACATAAATAGTATGACTAGCTAAGCTGTGCCACCTTATCTAAGCTATTATATGTAGTAAATTAAAATTTGGTTTGTTTTCGTAGAAGACTTCTGCTTTCAATAGTCTTCTTACTGATTCTCTGATTCATCATATGTAGACAAGCATAGTATTTTGTCTAGATGAGGGTCCTCATGCCCTTTTGAAGGCTGTGGCAGTCTTTTCAACACGTCAAATCAATGTCACAAAGGTGTTATATTCTTCTGTCATGCAAGGTCGAAATGCTTTATTCTTGTTGTGGTTTTCTTGAAAAGAGCTTATAAGTTCTCTATTCATTTTACTTCCAGATTGAAAGCCGACCTCTCTGGAAAAGACCCAAGCGCAAGCAGACTGGCAATAACGATGGTTTGCCAAGGCAAGTATAAAAGCATGTGATTTGTTCTTTTAGCGGACACTTCATTTGTCACTATTGACAAAACATTATGCTGGCTATGTCACCAAGTCCAATTTATCATTCTTGCATCTTTGTAGATGCTCAGAGTACCTTTTCTACGTTGACTTTGATGCATCAATGGTGGATCCAGTCGCTCAAAATGCTCTTAGAAATCTGAAGGTAAGATATCTAACTTCCATTAGTTGCCCCTATTCTTCAATGGTATGAAATGTATTTGACGAACGGTTTTTATAATTCTTTCTGACTGATATTGGCTTGCAGGAGTTTGCAAACTCAGTGAGAGTGCTGGGTAGCTACCCAAAATGGGTATGACTAGACTTGAGTGAAAATCCATTTTGGGCTTATCTTTTAATTCAGCCCTGTCATGGTTGCACTGGGTGGTCCGTGGATAGTGACCATTAACCATGAGGGAAAAGTCAATTTGATAAATGTATACTCCTTGGCTCTGGAGCTTCATAGACGGCGTAAGAATTGCTACATGAAGATGCATATGTGGCATGGTTGCATTTTTCTTCTTGTAGATAAACAGAAGAAAATTTAGTTTTGTGGAGGTGAATCAGTGGCCAGCTATCAACACAGGTAGAAAGTTGATTCATATTTGAAGAGAATTATTGAATGTGGAGATTTGGAACATGAAATGCTTACACTTCTTGTTTATCTCCTGAAGAGATTAGAGACTGGATTGTGCTTGACATGGTGATCTTTGGAGTTGTCAATTTGCTATTATTAAACCTGCTGTTCAAACAGTTTTAAGTATTGGTAAAAGTTCGGCTGCCTACAGTTAATACAGAACTTCCTTGGCTAATAAATTCGGCCCTTGAGTGCCATGTATGTACTTTGCATACGATGATTCTACTTATAACTCACAAGGCGCCAGGGTACAACGGACGTTGGGAGAGGAGCATTAAACCTCTTAATTCATGCGGGATATGCAAAGTCAAGGAATTTCTTACCCATATGGATTGTCCCATGGCTGATCTCTTCATCTTATAATTGTTTTCTGTGGTGTTTTTTGTTTCGCATGTCTCTTTTGTCTAAATGTTTTCTCATTTACAATGGCTTATTTAATTCGATGTAGTTCAGAGAGACATTGATCAACTTTTTAACGTAAGGTTCGTTACACTCGGTGTTCTCAAATTCAGATAAACGCTTTGGCACAATGGCATGCAAATTCTGACATCAGAATTTGCATGTCTGGTTCGAAAACTTCCGTTACAATAGATTATTTCAACCATGACGAAGGCTGGCTACATTGAACATTCCTGCACAAATGAAATGCGCACATTTTCTAGCACTGCAGTTTAGGAATAAAACTACGTGGATGTATTCTTCATGAATTACAAAGTCTACCATTTTATTATTCACATCAGGAGATTTACCTGAGAAGATAGCAACAATTTACAAGTGTCAACAAAAAAAATCAGAGTAGATAGTTAAAATTGTACCCAAAATGTTAATCATGGAGCTGCAACTAAAACAAATGGTGCCCAATTTGAAACAATTAAATCGCTTGGCTATACAATGCTCAAAAGAAACCCCGATGAAAGTGAAACATCTCCTGGGTATAAATTATTCAAGAGTATCAGATGCAAAGCTGGTACTGACCTGCCTAAATAGTTTTATGTACAGCGCGAATAACACATGCTGCTCAAGAACTATCATCTAGAACTCCCTGCAGAAAATTCAGTCCTTCAGCAGATATGCTTCTCCTCACCCGAAATTTAGGAACCTCTATCCGCGGAGGGGGATCAGGGGAGAAACATACCACGACGAGAGTCAAATTGTCACAAGTATCCCTCCTGAGAGCCTCCCTCACCAATATTTGTGAGCATCTTTGTGGATCATTGTGGAGCATAAGCTCTTTCCTCACAATGGTGACTGCGTACTGGCTGCTCATCACATCCCAAATACCATCACAACCCAATATCAGGAATTCGTCCTCTTCAGTGAGGATGGCCTCTTGAAACTCTGGTTCTGCACTTAAAGGGCAAGCCACGCCCTTAGGGCCCTTCATATGCCAATCCCCGATGGCTCGGGATACTGATAGCTGGCCATTCAAGTACCCATCATAGACAACTCCACCCAGTTTTTCTATTCTTAGTTTCTCAGAGCTGCAATTGGGCTTGTGGTCTCGAGACAATTCGATTGCTCTACCTCGTTTCCCCAGAACAGCACGGCAGTCTCCCGCATTAGCAACAAGAATCGTCCTGCATTCCAAAGAGAGTTGGTCACAAACAAAGTAACCGGGATTTCTTAATATATATATATATATATATATATATATTTGTCAAGCTTGTGATCTATCGTTCTATATGACTGAATGTCTGAACATAGAAATTTCATGTTTTGGACAAATACATGTAAGAAATAAATCAATAGCAGAAGCTCATCTTATACACATTATATTTCAATCATAAAGGAGAACATATGTTTGGCGCATTGCTATCCACAAGGATAGTTTCTTCTTCTGTCCGAAAGAGTATAATTTTTGTGTATTTGTTAACTACCATATGGATAACCCTTGGCTTGAAATACTACTATAAGATCAGATGGATAACTGTAATGCAGTTCAAATATGTTCTATGGGAATACCACACAATAGACTTTACTCATAACTCAACAGGATAATGAAATATAAATCGACCTCACAGCCACAAATAATCTGCTTTAGACCAAGAATGTTTAGGAAATACAATGGGGAAAACAGCTTAAGGTTAGTGATTTAAATAAATTGCCCCCTCTTTATCATCTACACACCTGTTTTCAAAGCATGTCTGATAATATTCTCACAGGTAAATTCTGTCATAGACAGCGAAAGCTACAACAAATGCATTAGTACTTGCCTTCCAAAAATGAGAGCAGTAAGTGCAGTTGTTCCAGAGGAGCTGTCAAGGGAATGAATGTCCGCAAAGGCATGATCTGCCTTCAAATATGCACTCCTAATTGCTTCATCTACGGAGGTCGGAAAATGGTTGTCCTCAACTATAAATTTCAGAATGTTCCTCCGGATGTATAGTGCTGCATCGACCCCGCCGTGGCCATCAAATACCTGATCACAAAAGTTCAACAAAGCGTCAATTTTGTTAGGTTCAAATGCTCGCCCAAAAATATGTGCCAGTTCCAGAAACAAACCCCGTAAAAGGCTCCTGGTGACGGAAATCTTGCATCTTCCCCTAGATGTTCCATGAGATTATCAATACAAATGTGTTCATCCTCCATGTACTGTTTGGGTCCCATCTCTGCCCAGCTACCTGAACGATATATTGGTAAAAAGTTCGATTGCAACTCTGAAGGGGACTTCAGACCAATGCAACTGCCCTCCATGTCCTGCATTAAGAGATGCGAGACAAATCACAATTAATCAATCCTCGCAAGACCGCCGACAAACCCTTTACCAAAACCTTGAAGAACAAGGAATTGGGTGATCACACTCACCTCTAGCGCAGGGATGAATGCAGTGGTACTAATGCTATGCCGCAACACATGCCGTGGCGGCTTCCCAACTTTCAACTGCTTAAAGCTTTGGAAAGTTTGGGCTTTCTCTTCATCCAACCCAGCCCCATTGTCCTTATACCCACCTTCCAGCACAGTAAAGGGCGGCGAGAAATCGGCTCCGGCGGCCATTTCTGAAGCATAAAAATTTCCAAGCTTTCGATCCACCTAAACTTCTCCGAATCTGTCAACACCCAAATTCCAGGGACCTGGTTTCTTCAATTAACCATCGCCATCAACATAGTCGAATCCAATGACGAGCATACCAATCCAACAACTCCTCCGATTTCCCCTCAGTTTGACTCAATGAAATTACTGATAATAAGTACTCGCGCCTACAAAATTAATGCTCTCCAGCCTCCTTCAATTCAACACAATAAATTCACTTTCAGTGCACTCATTTCAATCCTATATCCCAAACCCAAACCGCATCCAACAAACCTCTCCTTCCTCTCTTATTTGACATCCAAATCCATCAAAAATTCCAAAAAAATCAATGATCCAACAGTCGAGCATCATTACAACATGTTGACCTCCCCATTTCTTCCCCAAAAATCGCAATCCCAGATGCGAAAACGACCCAATTGGATCCCAAATTTCAACATAAGTCGCAGAAACTCACAACACATAATTCGCCGCTGATTTGACTGAAAGAAAAATAGAAACATAAAATTTAGCAACAAAAGAAGTGCAACAACTGCCGATATCAATTGGCCACACAAAACCAACCAACAAATAAGAAAAAAAAACACCGAAAAATCGCATTTTTCAAGAACAGACAGCTGGAACGAAGAGAATCAGAAAAATAACAGAGAATTCAACGAAGAACCTTGCCTAAAAATCTGATTTTTTTTTTTGGCGTTTTCGGAGACCGCCGCGAAATTCGCCGGAAAGCTGCGGGAGCAAGCCCCTCGTCGATTATATATGTGTCTCCGCCGAAGAAACGTGCCGTCCTGTGATTGGATGATCGGAGGGCGACGCAGGCGCTTTTCAACCGTCCGATCGTTGCTGTTGGAACAAGATCGACGGGTAGTGATTGTTGACAGAGGTCCCCGTTAGCGGGGGCGGGTGGGCTGCAACTTGCAGGAGTCGGTAACCGGCATTGTTAGGTTGTTTTGGACGTTTTTTTGTTGTTGTTAGTTTGGTCAATCTGTTCCATGTGTAGGATGAGAACAAGGAGACCTATGCGAGTTAATTTTAATTTTAAATTAATTAAGGCGAGAGTTCAATTAATTAAGACGAGACCTATCTTATTTTAGGGCATTACTAGGAGGGAGGGCCCTAACAGCTGGGATTATCTTAATAAGGTACGACCCAGTTCAATGGCAAGCTAAATCAATGTTCTCTTTATCATCAGCTGAAGGAGTAAAGATTTGCAAATTCACGAATGAAAACACCGATTCGCCTTCAACAATTTTTTTTTTTTTTGAGAAAAAACAAGCCTTTTGGATCACATTCGAGGAATAGCATATTCAGTGAGCTTTTATCATTGTGGGATGTCCCCACGGAGAATTAGCTCATTATTCTGCAACAGGCAACTAGTAACGCAAAACACACTAGTCAACGACCGCATTATAAACCAGCCAAGGATTTTGCATTACAGATTGATATATTCACCGTTGAACGAGCAAGTCGATGAGGAAACACTCCCATGGGGGTCCTTGGAAACAACAAATTGCTAACAAGAGACACATAGATACAGTATAGTACCATCGGCAATAACATGTTGGACGTACAACTATGTTATAAAAGCCGATAATGTAACCGAATAAAACAAAAAAGGTATGCTGAGCAAAACCTGTCTCCATGAATAATGTAGCAAGTTAAAATTGCTAGAAAGTACATTTTTGCTCTCATCAGCCTAAAGAATTTGGAAGAGATTGAAACAATAATCTTCCCTGTTGACGCCATTGATGATCCTTGAGAAAAAAGCAGCAAAAAGTAACATCCAATAAACGCAACCTCTCTCTGAAGGTCAATCTTTCAAGTCCACAGTGAGCTTTATCAGGTACGGCATCTTTACAAACTCAATGGAGGTGAAAGCCCACCCACTAGCGATTGACATAACCCCATTCACCATAGCATTTGAACCTAAAACATGGCCTCGTGCACGGATGAGCCATTCAACAGCTCATCCTCAAATCTCAAGTGCTCCAATGCTATACTGGTTGCAGCAAATCATGAAGTCGTATGGCTCGGAAATGACTCGTTACCATGAACTGATTCACATTTTTTTAAATCCACATTGACAATAGAGAATACTCTTTCCACATAAATTTTAAATCACAGCTTATTTCTATTTTCTAATTCGCATCACCATATTAAGATCAATACCCAGTTCATACGTAATCATAATTAGGAACCATAGTGCTCTGGGATGCAGATTGTTCAAGACATAGCAAATTTACAAAAAATTGAATCAGCTTCGAAATGACTGAGGGAAAAAACCTAGCATCAGACAAACTCGATCAACTCAAGCTTAAGAGTTGGTTCATTTTGATCAGGTCTTAAATTCTGTCTGACCATCTACAGCCAAAAATATTGTTAACAATAAATATTATATTATCCACAATATCTAAAATATAAATTAACTACAACGCTACCAAATTGAAGAAAATAAAATCACCGCAAGCAATCTCCAACAAGAATGGTAAGATGTAAGCAAACATTCAGGCAGCTTCGAAATAAGCACGCTAATAACCTTGATGAAAAGAAGCCGATCAGAAATTGAAAAAATTCTCACAAGAAAAATTAAAAAAAAAAACAAATCATCCCCATACTTACTAGCACTAATTCGAGGACCGATCTTAATCTTAGTTCAATTCTCAGATCAGTACATCATCACTTTTATTCTCATTGACCCTAAAATTACACTCTCTACACAAACCTACTTCGCCATTGGACTCGCATTTTAGAACCAATATATCAATCCTGAAATAACTGATAGTGACTGTAATAATAAGAATGCTCAAAACAAAGGCAGCATTTTCACCTTTACAATCAGCAAATCAACCACTAATCACCCTTGCCCCCACCCGATCGAGCCTCGTCACAGTTGCCGACGATTTCAACCGCCCGGCGACCATGAACGCCGCCACCATCCTGTCCGCGATCGTCTTCCCCTTCCCCTCGTCGTCGGTCACCGCCACCGCCGTCGGCCCCGCCCCACTGATAGTGCACCCGTACGCCCCTGCGGCCAACGCCGCCGCCTTCACCCCCTCCATCCCCGGGATGAGGCCGATCCGCCGCGGCTCCACCACCACGTCCGACGACATGGCCGACCCCAGCAGCGCTGCGTCCCCGTCGATGATCGCCTTCACCAGCGCCGCCACCTGACTGCAGTTCGCCACGAGGTCCTTCATCCCCACCTCCGCCGGCAGCGCCGCCCGCATTTTCTTCGTCGGCGCCTCGAACTCGGGCGATACCAGCACGAACACGAGCTCCTTCCCCGCCGGGAACCCCAAGGTGAGGAGCTGGAGCGGGTCGTAAGAGCGGACCAGAACGAACCCGCCGAGGATAGCCGGCGCGATGTTGTCTGCGTGGAACCCGGAAACCTTCGCCTCCGACTCCAGCCCGGCCAAGACGAGATCCGACTCCGGGAGCGGCGCGCCGAAGATCCCGTTCACGGCAACGGCCGCGGCGGCGGCGCTGGCGGCGCTGGAGCCGAGGCCGGAGCCGAGGGGTAGGCCCTTGTGGAGGGTGAGGGAGAGGCCGACGGAGCGGACGGCGAGAGCGCGCATGACGGCGGCGGCGGCGATGCCGGCGCAGTTGCGGGCGGGGTCGAGGGAGAGCTTGCCGGCGCCGGAGATGGAGGAGATGGAGACGGCGCCGGGGGCGACGGCGGGGTCGACGCGGGCGGTGACCTGGTCGCCCAGGCCATCAACGGCGCAGCCGAGTACGTCGAAGCCGGGGCCGAGGTTGGCGACGGTGGCGGGGGCGAAGGCGGTGATGGACTGGGCCGCAGGCGGCGGATCGCCGGCGGCGGCGGTTAGGGTTGTAATGGGGTGGGGGACGGCGGAGCATCGGACGGTGGAGATGGTGGGGACGGATGGAAACGGACGGAGGAGATCGGAGGTTGGGGGAACAAACGAAAGAGATTTGCAGAGCGCCATTTCTTAGGAGCCGCCCTCACTCTCCCAACTCCTTTTACAGTTGGAGGATTGGGTAGCGTACCCCAGCGTCGGGCACCCTTTGGCTTTAGAGTAAAAAATCATATTAAAAGGTTAATACAAATTACAAAACATGATCACAACATTACCATACACAATCAATCAGATTATATTATATATACATAAACAAATAACAAGGCAGTGAACATCACCTTAACAGGGCATACTACTGCCAATATTTCTGTTGTATCCAGTGCACAAAATTCACAACTAAAGAAAATAATATGTTCAAGTTGCTTGTTCATCTGCATGCCTCAATGACCACTTCAACAAACAATAATCGTCGTTAATTCTACATTTGATAGCACAAGGGATAGATTAGAGCGAGTGGCACATAATATGATAAAACTTTTTACATTTATTGTAGGTGTTAACAGCACCAGTACACCTACCAGACTGTTGATGCTTGAAATCTACTCCAAACTTGGTGACATCATCGGACATTAATACATTAGTGTTCAATAAGTTATACAATACAAGAGTACATTACATTTTTTACAGATTGATGAACTCATTTACAACAATGTTATACTACCCATGTGAAGTACTTTTTTATGAATTCTCGCTCTTTCTTTTTGTTGAACTTGGACACAAGCCTGTGATCCTCCTCGCCTCCCACACAGACTTTGTACATTACTTTGTAAACTTCAATCAAGACATTGGGAAACCTACTAGCAAAGTAATGATAAAATCCGCTAGGGACAGATCCCAGCAATGTCTGCAACAAAGCCAAAAAATAAGATTCCAGTTGTACATAAGTTTTGTAAAGAAAGCAAACATATAAGGTAGAACCTGAATTTCCTCGGGAAGATCTCTATAATGATTTAGTTTGTTCCGAATTACCCTAAGCAAGTCGCGTACACTTTCATACTTGTATCGTCTATATCGTCCAATGTTCTCGATAAATGCAACTTCTAGTTTCTCATCCCACTTGCATCCTAAAGCCATGGGTGCAATCTCCTCAATTGCCTTTAGAATATCAGAATCACCTTCTTTGTCCTCTGATTCTATAATATCGCTAGCATCTTTAAGAAACGAAATTCGTGTCCCAACATCCCAAAAGAGTGGATGATGATATACCTCATTGGCTTTTGGCCTATTTTAACTATTTTAATTCATTACCAAAGATATAAAATAAAGAACTAAAAAACAACAAAATCAAGAAGTGTCATACCTTAGTTCAGAATTAGGATTCAACAAACGAGAAAAAAGATCCATAGCCTCTGGAACATGTTCAACTAAAAATAGATCAACATTATTCTTTGTTATATTGATATCTCGCTCGAATCTATCACCAAATGGGTGTTTGCCTCCCGTAACACAGAAGTAAAGCACACAACCTAAAGTAAATAAATCTACTGCTCGTGTCTGACGACCATGTTGAATTTGTTCCGGTGCTAGCCATCCTGAACTACCATATCCTATAATAGAGAACTAAAAAATTAATCGGAATGCATGGCTAAAATATAAAACATGTCCATTAAGTTATCATTGTCATTTCTATTCAAAGGTGAGAATGTTACCTGTAGGATCATGACAAGATGTCATATCACTTGGAAGAAGCTTGCTTATGCCCATGTCAGAAATCTTAGCACATAATGTATTCTCTTGGCTTATTAGTACATTTTGAGGTTTCAAATCTCGATGCACAATTCCTAATTGATGTAAATGAGCAAGTCCACGAACAATATCCCTGGTTAAAAAAATAATAATTTTCACAAATCATACGAAAGTTTTATTTGCGAATGTAGAACTCTTCCAAAAGTAAAAGTCATCCCCTAAGCTAAAGTGTATATAGTACATATAAAACATAAAACACAGCAAATCCATACCTCATGAGATTTAAAAGCAAGGAAGACGGACATCCATTTGCTTGCCAAAAATCATCTTTGGTCATTCCTTTTAAAGATTCAACATAAACATTGGCTGTTGACGAATAAGAGTTGGAAGAATCCTCTCCGAGCATTTGAATCATATCATTTAAGCTACAAGTGCAACGTTCCAATGAAATGTACACAAAATTTGAATCTTGTACCCTTTTATAAAATCTAACAATATTGGGATGATGGTCTGACAATATCAGGTTATCTATCTCTTTGATAGCAACTTCATTGTGAGAGAGCAAAAGGCGTTTTACAGCAACTTTACGATGACGATCCTGAATTCCTTCATAAACAACAGTACCATTACTTCCTTTCGCAATTTCCCTGTTGGAAACAAAAAGTTCACCAACCCAATGACCATTGCCAAACTCACTGTCTCTGACTTGAGCTGAATCAAGGTCGTGGTTTTGCAGATTACTATTCATGCTCATCATACTGGGGTTTTCTCTGATTAATGTCTTTTGAGTCTTTTGAGTTTTCTTCTTTTTAACAGCCAGTCGCTGCTTTTTTCCCGAGTTGTTTTTCATTTTGTTATCTGCTTTCAATATCCTCGTCCTTTTAAAATGATAGAATGCAAGAAATAAACTTAATAGAATAAGAGGAACCATAGACCAGCCAACAACTTTATGAGCTGCAAAAACAGGTTGAGCAACAACTTCATCTATCTTCATAAGACAACTTTTCCCAACTTCACAAAGATTTGTTGTTTCATCAATTCTCATGTTATCTTCATATGGGAGGCTCGGTATCTTAGGCTGAAGTACTGAAAGCTGATCAGAAAATTGTGCATCCTTAGGAAGGCCTAAAGCCCTATTTAACTGGGACGGTTGTGATTCTATCCGTAGTGCATGCACACGAACTTTCATACCACATGGAAACATTGAAACAGCATCACTCTGGTATTCCAAACCAAGCTTATCATTAGGGCAGAGAGAGAAAATATCAAATTTAGCAAAGGTCATGTTCCACATAGTATTATTTAAATCTTGATAGAAACCATGCAGTTCATAATCGGTCCTCGTTATATAAAGATGTGCCACCTGACTTCCTCCACTTGGCATCATCAATGTAGTGTTCCCATCTTCAGATTTAGATGAAGATAAGATCTGCCCAGTTATGGGTTCAACCTTGAAGAAAGTTTGCCGTCTTGAGCCCAAAGTGATAATTCCCTCAGTTGATACATGTGGGGTGGAACTGATGAACCTTTCTAGACTAGATCCAACCATCTACAATAGAAAAATGACAAATGCATTTTGCTTCAAATTATTTATCAGAATAGAATATCACAAAACTACATATAAAATTTTTTTGCTACTCTGTCAGTTGTGAATCCAAAGCACACTCAAATGAAGTGAAGGAGCTGGGGCAGTTTATACACACCATAATACTATCATGCCACTTTTAAAAAATTAAGATCTAGTCCATGATACTAAACATTTTCACAAGGAAAGGTGAGCATGTTAATATAAAAATCGCACAAACATGAAAGAAACTGCTTGTGCTTAGTGTCATTATACCTTTTTCCCAACCTTAGTATAAACATACAAGTTCCCATCATTTCCAAAATCCATGTAATGTGATTCTTCTGGTGGAGCCGGCTCAATAAGCACTTTCCCACCAACTTTTGAGGTGTTTTCATTATAACCAAAAAGAAGATCACGGTTCTGATATGAAGAATAAAGCGGAGCACCTGAATTAATTGACCATTGTACTTTCTTTGTTTTACCATTGTATAAATGAATGGAACCATCCTCAGTTGAAAAAAGATGAGTATCTTCCTTCCTGGTAAAAAAAAATGACATTATAATCTCTGTAAAGAATCACCGGATAACACATTACCAAGTCAAACAACTCATTAAGAAAAAAAAAAAACTCTTACCTAGTCAATTAGCATTCAAAAATTTCATCTATCCATTGCTATAATGCAGAAAACCCAATTTCAATTATTTATATCTTTTTCTCTTCCCACCTTATCCCTAATTCGGATTCGTGATCCTATTACACCATTCTCTACGATACTAAGCCATGTCAAAGGCCAGAAATTTCAATTATGACACTAAAATTTGAAGACAGCAAGAAACGTTTTACCCAACATGTATTCGACCTGTTTCCCAAATAATATCAAATCCCAGTTTTGAATAAAACAACTCCACATTCATAAGCTCAAAACAACAAATAAAAGATACAACTCACATAAATCGGCCCCTTCACTGTCACAATGCATATAACTCAATTTCAATTATTTATATCTTCTTCTTCTCCCACTTAATCCTTAATTCGATATCATAATCCTATAATACCATTCCACTCAATCATAAACCATATCACAGCCAAAAAATAAGTCAATTATGATATAAATGGAAACATAAAAAAGACAACAACTTTTGTTTGGTCCAACATGCATTGGACCTATTCCCTAAACAATATCAAATCCCATCACCAGAAAAAACAACATCTCCTCCATATCCAAAACCTCGAAACGGCAAAACCGAGAGACATAACTCACGAGGATTCGTGCAGGAGCGCCCGCTCTCCTTCACGGTCATCGGGTGCCAACGAAGCAATCGAATTGAAGGCGTCGGCCTTGATCAAATTTGGAAGCAGACGGCCCAACTCATTCACCTCGTCCTCCTCGTCTTCGCCGTCCCCAACTCCAATAGGCCCGGGAAGCGAGAGCCCGATGTCGAGATCGGCGACGGAGATGAGGGGGTTGGGCAGCGGGTCCGGGATGAGGCCGCCGGTCGCGGAGGATTCTCCGCCGCCGCCGGCTACGGCGGCGAGGAGAAGGAAGATGAAAAGGAGTCGTCTTGACCAAAGACTCATCTCATGGGTGGTGGGGGGATGCCGGAATTGGGGCAGAAACACCTAAATGAAACTCTTGTTTGGGTTGGGGTTGGCTGCCGTCGGACAAAATTCGGACAAGCCATTTTTCATGTATGTTGAATGAGATGAGTCTGCCAAATGAAGGGAGGCATTCTTGCCCCTATTTTAATCCGGGCCGTCCGGTGGCGTTGTTTGGCCGACCACCAGCCAAAGCTGCAGGGCAGCCAAACACGATGGCTGCCGCGTGAATGTGCCAGCCACATTTGGGCTTGGCCGCAATGGGCCACATGAGGGACGGCGGTGCGCAATAGTGTGCGACAAGGGAGATTGGCGAGGGAGATGGCATATCAGGGTCAAGGGCATTGGGTGGGGGCATCTGTGATCTGGATGCATCGAGATCGGCATCTAGGCATTAGCCACATCTATAGGCCAGCCACACACACATCTTGGGCGCATCTAAGTGTCGGCACATGTGGGGGCGGCATATCGGGGTGAAGGACGGTTGGTGGGGACGTCGGCAGTGGCGGTGTGGTGTCGGCCACACTAGGTGTGAGATCCTTTAATTTAGTTTTACATCTAATACCTATTGGGGTAAGATCTTGTTATAAATGTGAATAGACTATATATCTTTAACTTGTTTAACCACGTTTGAAAAGATGACATAGCCAATTACGTTTCACTTTGGACTGTGTGGTTTCCAAATGATATCAGAGTCAACCTAGTTCCGTATTAGACGGTGGGGTGGACTATAGACATTGGCTAGGCTGTCGGTCATAGACCAAAAGGTTGTGGGCTGGGCCTAATAGCGGGTCAAGTGTAAGAATTTCGGGAACGAAATTTTCTAAGGTGGATGGATTGTGAGATCCTTCAATTTAGTCTCACATCTAATACCTATTGGGCTAAGATTCTATTATAAGTGGGAATGAACTATAGATCTTTAATTTGGTTAACCACTTTTAAAGAAATGACTTAGGCCCATTACGTTGCACTTTAGGCCGGGTCGTTACACCAGGCCAGTGGCGATCACTGTCGGCAACAAAAGAGTTTTTTATTCAAGGCGCGATAAAATCTCACCTTCGCCGCCTAGATCCGTCCACTGCTGACCACACTTGGCCGTCCCTCTGCCAGATCTGGTCTAGGGATGGCTAGGTCCTGCCCGTGGCGACCAAACATGGCCGGTGGAGGCCAAATCTGGCCGCATCGCCCATAAGGCTGCGCGGAGTGAGCAGCGGGAGGGACAAACATCTTTGTAATCAGACGGTGGGGCAGCAGGAGGAGGTGATGGGAGCTTGACTCTGGAGTGGGTAGCATGGTCGAGGGGGAGCCAGGAGGGGGGACGTCTGTGGCCGAGGAGGGGGGGAGCAGGGTAGAGGAGGGAG
>JAVDBV010047893.1:0-19739 GCA_032619315.1 Piper longum
TTCGTGCATTCATCCATGCATATAGAAAATTGTATCTTCATCTTGAGACGCCGAGAGTAGATCCGGGTTGGCTTAACCGAATCTAGTAGATTATCGAACGGTTCGGTCGCCGGTAGCATTTCCGGGTCGGTTCAAGGGTGAGCCGAGTCGGGGTGTTACATTTACAATTATGATTATTTGATTGTTAATCGATGATGATTGTATTGTGTGCAATGTTCATGAGTTTGATGCATCATTTAGTTATTGGGTGTTAGTATTTAGTTTTGATGTGTAGGTACGGAGTACGAACTCGCCACATAAGCGCGATGAGATGCTTGGAGCTTCTACTAGGTCCGTTATGACTCGTTTTTGTTTTACGCTCTTTCTATTGTATATTTGATTTTGACTTGCAGGACGAGTTAAGTGATGTTTTATCGGATCCAACTTAACTCGGGTCATTTAACCTAACTTTTTTCCGGATTAATAACCCTCGAGGGTGAGATCCATTGAGGATGATTTCGAAAATAAGATCAATCACAAGTTGCCTTTGGGCTTATTATATAAATCCCTTCCCAGGCCTATATACATTTTTATCGAGTTTTTAGTGAGATGAGATATAGAGAAATCGACTGCACGTACCATGAGCGGATGCCGTGACAGTCAAAGTGGGCTCTGGATTAGTGCAGCAGACTGTTCCATTCCCGAGGGACCCTGACAACTCCGCATTGAGTTCCTCACACCCAGAGAATGTGGAGGTTTACAAGTACCGTTTAGTACAACGTATGTCATGACTTGTGGTTCAAAGGATACTAAAGGCGACTGCGAGAACTCAGCCTTCGTGCTCAAGGCTAGGAGAAATATGGAGGTAAGGAGAGGGCTTATGATTTGAGACGAGAAAATGAAGTATGAAATACTGAGTGAGGCAACAGGAGCAAGAGATCAGTCAGTTCGGGATGCTACCGGGTCTGCAGTCGAGTGGCTCATTAGTAGGTGCCCTTCAGAGAGTTCACGAGGAGTATATATGGATTTTTCTTTCATATGAGAGTGTGCTCTCATAGCCAATTTGTTATTAATTTTATCGTAATTGTATTGGTATGTGATTTAATTTTCTTGTCATCTATGTAGTATCTTGTTAGGGTTTTATGCAATCATCAATGTGTGACAAGTCATACTTTCATCTTAAGATGCGGAGATTAAATCCGCACAAGTTGGGTTCGGGTTAGCCTACCTAACCGAGGCCTGTAACATGCCAGTTCAATTCACAAGGCCAAATTAGATTTGGAGTGTTACAATAATAACTACAAAGATTATCAATAGAATCATAAGAGTTACATTACGTCATCATAGCAAGAAAATTGTAAAGGTCCCTACAAAGGATGGCACATAAAAATTACCTCAATGTTTTAATTAGAAACAAACACGTTTTGTCAAAACATTCATGACAAGCTGAACTTATGAAAGAAATATTCATGAAATATAACACTTTTATATTGTTTCATAGATTCCATGAACTAAGAATATTGAGAAAAAAATACTTCAAAGTGCATAGTTTCCATGATACTCTATCTTGTGTCGGGCATGAGAGGATAAAAAGTAGGTGCTTCACAAGTCAATAGTACCAACGAGGTCCTAAAGGTCCTAAAACAAACCTCACTGAAGTTCACAGCACACAATTTCAAAAAGATCAAATTACATACATCGGTCTGCTCACTAGAGAGATCTATTCCCACACTTGATCCCTGCTTCTTGAAGTTCATATGATGAGCTTAGACTCCTCGTACAGAATTGCAAACACATTAAACATATGTATATATGTGAATATGAGCATTTAGGACAGATTCCCTCTTACTCCAAAAATTCCAGTACCAACTAGAAAACCAGTCACAATATGCCCACTGTATATCTCTGTTTATGAGCATTTAGAACAGTCTCCCTCTTAATGCCAAAATTCCCAGACTAACTAGAAAACCAGTCACAATTCCCATTGCACAGGCATACATATCGAAATACGGAGTATTTGAAGAGGTATGATCGTCAAGTAACGCTACAGACTCGCAATGAACATCAATGTCGCGATAAAGACACAAGTTACCCTCAAAACTAGAATTTGGGAAAGTTGAGAACTGCCCTGCTCTAGGAACCATACCCGACAATTGATTATGAGAAACATCCAATTGAGATAGGAAGCTAAGATGTGAAAGAGAAGTGGGTATTGCTCCAGACAGTCCATTGTAAGACAAGTCCAAAGCTTCAATGTCTGTCATGCCAGACAACTCGTGAGGAATTGAGCCAGAAAGATCATTTCTGCTCAAATAGAGGACATGCAGTTTCTTCAAATTCCCAAACTCTGGCCAGATGGGTCCAATGAGATTGTTGGAGCTCAGGTCCAGTGTTGGCGCGAAGCTTGTGAGGCGGTTATAAAGAAGAGGTCTATCACTTGAGGTAACCCTCACAAAGAAGGGGATTTCTAATGACAAGCCTTGTCGAGAAATTTTCGAAGAGATTAGGCTCTTCAATTGTGTCATGCTCCTGGGCACCTCGCCGGAAAGAGAATTGTTTGAAATGTCCAAGTAAAGTAAGTTGTCAAGGTCTCCAAACCAGTTTGGGATGGTTCCTTCCAACCTATTCCAAGACAAGTCCAGTAGCTGCAAATTTGTACACATTTTCAACCAAGGAGGGATATGGCCTGAGATTTGACAATTAGCAAGGCTTAGAGCCTGTAACCTCAAACCCAGCTTTAATCCCCTCCATGGGCATCACTTCATTGTAGAAATTATTTCCACTAAGCACCAAAGTGGTTAGGTTCTTGCATTGTACTAGCACCATTAGAGCTTCTGACAGATTACTGAGGCCGCTTGCTGAAAGTGCTAAGTAAGAGAGGTGTTGGAGTTCCTTGAAGCTGTCCGGGAGAAGGCCGTTTAGCCTGTTTCTTGAAAGATTCAGCGTTCTGAGCTTTCTGCAACGAGAGAGCTCATGAATATTACGGCCAGTGAACTGGTTGGAGCCAAGATCCAGTGAATTCATACTGGACATCGTAGAGCAATTCAGAGAAATCTCGTCCTCCAATGAAGTGTTCCTCAAGTTAAGCCGTTCGAGAGAAGAAAGATTTGATAATGAGGTGGGGTAAATGGCCGGAGAATCTATTCGATGTAGCAGAAAACTTCTCCAACCTTTCCAGTCCATTAAAAACGTCAGGAATTTCGCCAAAGAGCCCATTCAATGACATATCAACAACCAGTAGATTAGAAAGATTACCAAAATTTTCACTCAATATACCAGAGAACATATTGTCTTGCAGTGACAGTCGCTCCAACGACGGAATAGCAAACAGTTCATCGGGCAAATTGCCGGTGAAAAAATTGGAGTCGAGATCCAAGTGGATGAGATTGGTGCAGTTAGCAATAGCACCTGGATGGAGAACGCCGGAGAATTTATTGTCAGAAAGATGCAGATCAGTGATCTTCGGCGATCGGAGGCAGAGCTTTCTATCCACAGAGCCACCGAAATAGTTGTCCTCGATCGCAAATGATGTCAAGAGTGGAGAATTGGCCAGGGCTGGGAACATCCGATAAAACAAATTGCTAGAAATGTTGAACACATGCAGAGATGGAAGGCTGTTGTTTGATGGAACAGCTCCTTTCAGCCTGTTGAAGCTCAAATCCAACACTTGCAAGTGATTCAGATGGAGCAGTTTGGAGGGCAGCTCTCCAGCTAGAAGGTTGTGGGAGAGATCGAGAACTCTGAGCTGATCCAAACCCGACAAGGACTGATCTGAAACTGGTCCTTGCAAGGAGGAGTGGCCGAGCTCAAGTCTCACCACCCTTCTTCTCCCACCAACCTCCTCACAGTGAACGCCATGCCATTGACAGCAATCGGTGGAGTACTTGTCGGCTGGCCAGCCGTGGACGCCGGAGCTCAGACCCATGAAGAAACCTTGGAGAGAAGCCAAATCGTTTGGGTGGCAGGTCGAGTTTTGGGATGGGGAGGGAAGGGAGGAGGCTATGGAGAGAAGAGAGAGGAGAAAAATGGACGTGGCCGTGGGCGCCATGGCCGTGAATGACAGGTAAATGTCGAGGGGATAACTGTTTGCTTGAAGATGTCTTTCTCCTCCTGTTTTTTTTTTCGTGTTGTTCACGTAGGGGGGTGGAATGCGCTGACTTGTCAAATCCGGACCCATTGACTTCGGTAGACTCATCATGCAATGGGGCCCATGCTTGTGATTCTCGCACCGAATGTCGTCGCCCAATTAAACTATAAATATATTTTAATTTTATTGATAAATTTTTATTAATTAATAAATAAATTATGATAATCTAATATCTTATATACATTCAGATTAATTTTAAAAATAGATTCTAATTAAAATAAAAAATAAACTATAATAATTTGATTTATTATTTTAATATTTTAAATAGTTAAATCTCTTATTTTTAAATAGATATTAATTTTAAAAACTTTTATTAATTAATTAATAAGAGTAGATAACTTAGCCCATGAGTTACGTGTCTCCTTGCTTGACATGACACCTTATAGCTCAGTAGCCACCTAGGAACGAGGGACGCACGAGTCTTAGGCACGCGCGGAAAGTGTTAAATAAACTAGGCAAGGTATCTATCGTGTGCGATTAATATTATAGATAAATTTTAATTTTATAAATAATTTTTATTAAATAATGGGATAAATTTTTATAATCTAATATCTTAAATATAAATTTTGATTAATTTTAAAGATAGATCTTAATTAAAGGAGAAGATCGACCATCCTAATTTAATTTATTATTTTTTATTTTTGTTGAATTTTAATAAGTCAATACTTTTTAATCAGAGGTTAGTCTTGAGTTCTCTTTATAACAGTAGATATGAAATAATTTTTTGAAAGAGAAGTGGGTATTGTTCCAGACAGTCCATTGGAAGACAAACCCAAAACTTCAACGCTTGTCATGCCAGGCACTCATGAGGAATTGAGCCAGACAGATCATTTCTGCCCAAAATGAGGGCATGTAGTTTCTTCAAAATCTCAAACTCTGGCCAGATGGGTCTAATGAGATTGTTGGAGCTCAGGTCCGGTGGTGGCATAAAGCTTGCGAGGTGGTTATAAAGAAGAGGTCTATCCCTTGAAATAACCCTCACAAAGAAGGCGATTTCTAATGACAAGCCTTGTAAAGAAATTTTCAAAGAGATTAGGCTCTTCAATTGTGTCATGCTCCAGGGCACCTCGCCGGAAAGAGAATTGTTTGAAATGTCCATGTAAAATAAGTTGTCAAGGTCTCCAAACCAGTTTGGGATGGTTCCTTCCAACCTATTCCAAGACAAGTCCAGTGGCTGCAAATTTGTACCCATTTTCAACCAAGGAGGGATATGGCCTGAGATTTGGCAACTAGCAAGGATTGCCTCTCAAACCCAGCTTTAATCCCCTCCATGGCCATCACTTCATTGTCAAAATTATTTCTACTAAGCGCCAAAATGGTAAGATTCTTGCATTGTACTAGCACCATTAGGGCTTGTGACAGATTACTGAGGCCACTTGCGGAAAGGTCCAAGTAAGAGAGGTGTTGGAGTTCCTTGAAGCTGTACGGGAGAAGGGCATCAAGTTTGTTTCTAGCAAGATTCAAGGTTCTTAACTCTCTACAATGTAAAGGTTTATGAAGATTGCGGCCCGAAAACTTGTTAGAACCAATATCCAGAGAATTCAAACTGATCATTGTTGCACAATCCAGACTATTTTCACCATCCAAAGAATTGTTTCTCAAGTTAATCAGCTGAAGGGTAGACACGTTGGATAATGAAGCGGGCAAATGACCAACGGATCCATTCGATATAGCAGAAAAATGCTTCAACTTTTCCAGCTTACCAAAAACATCCGGAATACTTCCATAAAATCTATTGAATGATAAATCAACAACCAATAGATTTGACAGATTGCCAATTTTTTCACTTAAAAGGCCAGAAAGCATATTATTTTGCAGTGACAAATGCTCTAACTACACAATACCAAACAGTTCATCAGGTAAATTGCCAACCAAAGCATTCGAACCGAGCTCCAAATGACGGAGATTAGTACAATTGGCAATACCTGCTTGGAGAATGCCCGAGACGTTATCTCCAGCGTCAGACGACAAATCTCCTTATCTACACGTCCAACAAAACGGTTCCCTTGGATTGTAAATGATATCAAGCGCCGAGAATTGGCCAGAATAGGAAACAATCCTGTAAACAAATTGACAGAAATGTTGAACACCTGTCGAGATGGAAAGCTGTCATTTGATGAAAAAGCGCCCATCAGAATATTGAAGCTCAAATCAAGCGTTTCCAACTTCTCCATATGAAGCAATTTTGATGGCACGTTGCCATCCAGAAAATTGAGTGCGAGATTGAGCACCCGACAAGGACTCTGAGATTGGCCCTCGCAAGGAATTGCCACCAAGCTCAAGACTCACCACCCTCCCATCACTCCCTTCACTTTTAACAGGATGCCATCCACAGCAATCAGTGGAGTTACCGCCAGGTCAGCTGGGGACACCTGATCTCAGACCATGGAAGAAGGCTCGTAGAGCTTCCAAATCCTTGGTATGGCAGGTCAAATTCTGGGAATGGAGGACATGGGAGTGAAGGAAATTGACACGAGTATGTGAAGAAGATACCACTGCCTACACACCAAAGCCATGAACTGATCAAAAAAGATTGAACCTTTGTGCAGAAACTGATGAAACCTGAGTTGAGTAATCTTTTCGAAAGAAGATGAAGATCAAATCGCCCAGTACTGATCTCAAACTTTCAACTATCTCAAGCTAGCACATTATCTGAAGAAATGGCACACAAAAAAAATGTTAATCTTAGTTTGTTGTTTGGTTCATCATCATCATCAGGTGGAACTCCAGCATGTCGGCGGTACTGCCGGAAACTGCCCCCAACGACCAGGAGGAGAGGGTGTACATAGTGGGGATGCTCCGGCAGGCAGGGCCGGCAACCCGCCGGATGGTGGGGTGCCTCTAGGAGCTGGTCCGGCAGAACGAGCTGATAGCGGAGGCCGCGGCCGGGCCGGTCATCGGAGCCAAGTACCTGGTCTACCACGGCGAAGAGGAGTGCTGGCTGTAGGGTATTCAACTATTCACTACCAAGCCCTTAATATCATAGTTGCAAAAATCAAAATTAATTTTCGAGTGAGTCGCTTAATCTAATTGAATTAGTTAGGAATCAATTTAGTTAAATCGGTCCAAATCAGTCATATAAAAAATTTGACAACTCATAATATAAAAACATGAAATATATAATTATATAATTTTTCCACATAAATAAACAAGTTTATAATTTAATACAAGTACAAAAGATCATTATTATTTATCATCATAATACTACTTTTCATAGGTGTAACGTTAAATATATCATCATTTGTGCTCTATCAAATGATGATAACAAGTCAAGTTCACAAAATCAAGGTTTAACATAATTTTATATGGTTAATACTAAATCATCTAATTCATTATTTGAAGCATCTTCGTAGTCTGAATCACGATCACCAATGGGAAGAGTAGAGCTCTTACCCGCATTAATACGAGACCCTGTGGAACAGGAGGCATACAACCTCCACTCATATGAAGCCCCTCAAGTAAAGGAGGAATAAATAAATTTTGTTGTGAGTCAATTTATACACCAATATTAATATTAAGTCCACTAGGAAGAGGAGGCAAAGAAAAACCATCAAGCGTAGTAGAATACGATCCAATTGTATTGGCATAGTTTGTTCTTTCATTTATTGTATTTATCAATGTGCTGCTATGTTGATTTGCTACAAAGGCATCTTTGCCTTCATCATCACTCTTGTCAATATTGGTACCAAAAAAATCATCATACATAGAAAAAAAATTATACGCTATTTATTTCAATTTAAAAAAAATTCTTACACAAAATCATAAATATGATGTAAGCTTTATTTAAACTTGCCGATGGTGATTGGTTTCCAAATGTTCGGGAGTTACTCTATTCAATCCTTTTCCTTCTTGTTGCTGGATATCTCGTTCGTACACATCTTCTCTTTGTTTCCCGAGCCTCTAGTGAGTTACATACAGAGTTAGAAAAGATCAAATCTTTAATGATTCCATCACACATGATGGAGTTGCGAAAACTTCTGGATAGGTACCCTACACCTGAACTGAATTCTTTCTGGTTAAAGAATCTCTTTCTAATTGCTCTGGAACAATTAGGAGATTCTCTGGAAGAAATACACGGTTCTGCTTCTGGCGGCAACATACTATTGGGTGAGTCTTTTAGACTCAAATGTTTACTAAGTGCATCATATTTATGCCTCCATTTCAACTTTTTTCTTTTACCCGTATGTTGTAATGAGCATATACAAGATCATTTACTCGCTTTCTTGTAAGTCAATTTCTTTTTTTTGTATGTATTGGGTCAAAAGTGCTCCAATTATGTTAACAACCTAATGATGAAAACATTTGACTAAGTATTCTAATAGCTATTTTTTGTAGTTTAAGGCAATTTATATCATGTTGCTTCCACCATGATGTTACATTTGACAAGTTGATTTACTTATAAGCTTGCTATAATGAAATACGGATAAAGGTGAATTTTACCTGGATGCATTGATAATTGCAAGAGAATGTCCAACATCTTCTTTTGTAAATACAAAATTAGACCACGAAAAAATATTAAAACAAAATTAGAGCCAACAACCATGAGTGATTGTATATTAGTTTTGTGACTTTTTGTACATTCATAATGCATGTTTATTGTAAGTCTCTAAACATCAAGTTTATACAATGGGTGGCACATGGAGTTGCCCATTGTTTATACAATGAGTCTTGATTTTTGCTTGTAAGAAAGTTCTTGAAGCATTCATAACGCTGTGCACAACTGTTCTTTTGCTTTACTTTCAAGTGATGTTGAAATTCTCATTTGCTTTAATGTACTTTTCTTCTCACTTTCAACAAAAGTTGTCTTCTTTTTCCCAGTAAACTTAGAGCACCCAAGATCTTTTTTTTAATTTGCTCTTGAACTTCAATCTCTTCTATATCTGACTTATTCAAACCATATGACCCTATTTCTTTTTTAATCTTTTTTTTATTTTTTGGTCTTTTCCACATTGAAATAGTTTTTTATCTTTTGTAAATCTGCTTCAGGAACTTTAGCAATATTTCCTTTGAATCCAATAATATATTGCTTGAATCGATATACCCCTTCACTTATGATTTTTTACAAGCGTTACAGGTTATTTTCTTCTTAGATACGTCAATTGGTGTACCATATTCCCAACCAATATTCATCTTCCATATGACAAATCTAACACTAATAAATAAACCTGCTTTCACAATAAAATAACTTACAAAAGCACTTGATAATATTATTGTAAACAACAGACAAACAAAAAAGAAACAAAACAAAGCATAGTGTAGTTTCATATGCTTGCTTCATATTATTGGCAATGCCTCCTTCAGACCGAAAAAGAATATCTGATAATCTGTTCACATTAACCAGGGGTAGCTTTAAACAAATTCAAAACTCTTGGAAACTAAAACTTGTAGGATCAAGTTCACCTTGAATCTTGTTTAGCACAAATATCACTAGACAACAAGTTACTTTGGTATGAAGAAAGGTCTAAATGGAAAGTGAATTTCTTGTTTTAAAGGAAGAGATAGATACTAGCTACAATACCTTAGAGCTTTGGCTAGATATGTTCTCAATCTTCTGATCATAAGAGAGCAAGACTTCTTAATTAGTGATTATCATTCATTCATTCAGCCCATTTATTTTTCTAACTAATCAAGTAAAAATGCTACACAGTAAGTCAATTGCTGGTTAATCTAGTCCGTTACCTCTGTGATTGACCAATTGATGACCAAGGAACTGACAAGCTTGTGATTACGAGTCTGAAATCAAAGACAAAATACAACAAGTTTATCTCATGAAAATGTTATTCAAACAATGTACCAAACATGGACAATAATTACCTTATGGAAGCTCCCAAGGATGCCCCAGGTTAAATACAATCTACAACCTATCTGCGGTAGTGTAGCCGAAATAGGAGATCTTACCAAGCCCTCAGTTATGCAATAATAGTGAAAGTATCAGAAATAATAAAAGAACACACGATGGTATCTCAATCTTGAACTTTAGTGAGGTTGTAACAAAATTAATGTCCAAAATGTTCATCTTATCAATTATCATACACCAAACAAAAAAGAAAGTGGCAAGTTAAACCTAATGTAATCAAATTTATGTTTTAAAAAAATGAAATCAAATTTATGTGTTCCATCTCTTTGAAAATGATTGTCTTTCAACGTTTAAAGTAATAACCAAGACAAACTTAAAATTACAATAAACAGTAGCAGAGTAAGTGTTCTTACCAACAAGACCATGAACATCAAATGCACATGCATTTTTCAAAACAACATGAAAATTTTAGTAATAGAAAAAGCAAGTATGAAAATTAAAAAAAATACTCACAGTGGAGGGGGCGGAGGGAGGGGCTCACACAGGGGCGGCAGAGGGAGGAAGGGATGAGGCGGTTATGAATCGGTCTAAATCGGCTAATTCAACGACCAATTTTTAATTAATCGATTCATAGATTTTTTCAATCAGATGCGTTTCAATCCGATTTAAATCGGTTGATTCAAAGTGGAATCGGCCGATTTTTGCAACCCAGCTTAATATATGAGAAATAGATTAAGAAAATTGAGAAGCTAAATGCGTGGTAGTGAGGTCTGGCCGTGATTCCCGGATGTTGGGCCGTGACCTCCCAAATTTAGCTTAAAGAATAAGTTTTTTTTATTAACCTATTAACAAGTCATCAGTCACCTCCAAACATGATGTGAGATAAACCTAATTATTCTTCCCTTTACACATCATACTATCCGAATGATCTTTCCCTTACCATATGCTAGGTCCATGTGTTATGTTGAAATTTTAAGAAACTTTATTTCGGGTTAGCTGATATATCATGAAGCAAATTGAAGCAATAGTAAGGCCAAATACAACATGCTAGGTCTACATATTATAGTAAAGTTTTAAGAGGCATACCATGAGGCAATATCAAAATCTATTTGGCTTTGATACAACTTTTGGGTTTTATGGGCTCCTAAAAAAATTTGAAATAAGTATCACGAATCTCTCTTAATCAAAAATTAATTTAGGGAATAAAACTCTCATTAACTTATATATAAGTCACTACTTACCTCCAACCATGACTCTGAGATAAATTCAACAATGAATTTATTAAAAAGTACTTAGTTGAACTTCTCTCTTTGCACTGGAAAGGACGGTAGCATGCACTGGCCTTTAAATTTCATCAGAAGTTAGTTTGGGTTCAAAAAAGGATGCTAACTTGAAGTGGGCTTCTTTTGAATTTGGTATATTTGAAGGAGTAACCTGATGGATCAGTTTGTTTTCACTCTATAGTAGTTGTGGTTAATTTGCTTCTTTCTTAACGTTTCTCTCTTTTCCATGTTATGGTCTTGCCCGTTATTGTTGAAATACTGTTTTTAGCATGCATTGGCAAGTTGATCCAATTTCTCTTTGTAGAACTAGTTGGGAGCTTTGAGCGAAGGCTTTCCCCATCTTACTTGAGGAGACTGAACTTCCTCATAAGAAGATTTTTGGATCAATAATTGAGAAAAGAGGTTGGAACATACCAAGATTGCTTCGTCATCAATGAAGATCATTGGACACAAAAATGGTTTGCTTGCTAATGTATAGACTCGTGAATGTAAACTGCAAACTGATAATAAAGCTTTGCCAAGGCAGTAAAAGCATAATTTATATGCTGAGAACATTTTGAAGTTACATTCTCCGAGATTGTACAAATATTGTCTGCTACTTCCTAGGAACACTACCAGTGAGGACTCAAGGAAAGTAAAGATGGATAAGTGTAAGAAATGCGTACAAAATTATTTATATTAAAACCTCTCATATGAGGAGAGGAGTGGCAGTTTCTCACCAAACATAATCTACATAGATACAGTATTGCCTTGCCTTCCAGAACTACGCATCAATGCCGACACTATCAAGCCACAAAACTAGCTGTTGCACGGAAGGCCTCAATTTGGGAGTTTCATTTAAACAAAGGCAAGCAATTTCAAGCACTCGTAACATCTGCCTCTCGTTCTCCTCGAAAATAACAGGATCAAAAACTTCACTTTCCCTCTTTTTTATTCTCATTTGAAATACCCATGATATCAAGTCCCTGAATCCTGTAGGCTTGTCTCTTAACAGTAAGAAGTTCTAAAAGCACCACCCCAAAGCTATACAAATCACCCTTGAAAGTGGCAATTGATGCTTGACCATATTCAGGAGGGATGTAGCCCAATGTCCCCACAAGATCAGTTGTGACATGAGTGTCGTATGGCAACATGAGCCTAGCCAGGCCAAAATCAGCCAAGTGAGCTTCAAAATTCTCATCCAGGGGAACGTTACCGGACTTGATGTCGCGGTGAACAATGTGCGGTTCGCATGATCCATGCAAATATGCCACACCCCTTGCTGCTCCCTGAGCAATGTGGAGTCTTCTACTCCAATCCAGCGTGGATCCTCCATCAACCCTTTCATGCAACTAATAATCCAAGCTACCTTTTTCCACGTATGAATCGATCAATAACACTCTTAGGATTTTAACACCAAAAAATTCATGAACTCTTTGATATACTTTAACAAGTACTAAATAATATTCAATAAATACAAAATAATTTTGTGAATCTCAAAATATATTAAAAATTACAAACCATCTACTATTGTCAATAATAAATACACAAACATTCAAATTATGAAATCCTCACACTCTCTAATTAGAAAAACCTCACAATCTCTAACAACACTTAATTTCTAACTAGAACACAGTCCAATTAGAAATACATCACAATCTCCAAATAGGATACACATCCAATTGGAAACTCTAAATTCACAATTTGAAACAATATTCTCAATTGTGTACTCTCTTCAATTCTGATCTATTTCACTCATAATGCAACTACATATTTATATACAACGAAAACCAGCTCGTAGATACGAAGAGTCACAACACTAATTATTCATCATTTTTTACAATTTTACTCGAATTTCTCATAACTCTTAGCATAACACAATGTCTTTACGATTCTCTATGTATTTACACGTCATCTCATATCCATCGTATGATGAGGGACCCCTAACAACTGCCATATCGACAGTAGCCCTAAAATAGAATAAGATTACGATGCTGAGCTTTAGATAAGGCATCAACTTCAGCTTGAAACTCCCTCCATTTGGCCACAGTCACCAGAAAGCCTTTTAAGTGCAACTTTCCTACCATTGGGAAGTGTTGCTTGTACACCAACCCGAAGCCTCCTCAACCAATAATGATTTGAACTTGATCAAAGTTATTGGTGGGCTTCAACAATTCATTCACAGTGTGTTGTATATTTAACTTAACCAAAATTCACATATGATAAAACTATTATAATAAAACCTTATTATTCTTCTTCATGTTTAATTATCAAGAAAATAAATTTTGATAAGTACCTGAATCAAAATGATTTCTTACTTCATTAGGCTTTTATCTTTCAAATTCATCACCGATTTTTCAAAAAAAGAGTTTATGGATGATAAGATACCAGAAAGAAAAAAAACGGTACGAATTTGAAGACTATAAATGTATTTTCTTAATTTTTTATAATTTTAATTTAACCTATCATAAATTATAGATTACGAAAACGATATTTATACATATTTAAACAATTATATATATATATATATAAACAATTATATATATATATATATATATATATATATATAGTGTGATCTCATTATTATCCTTGTTATGAAATAAGAGAACCAGAAAATTCCGAGTCTCGCATTTCAGTGCCCTCTCCACTTCTTTTCAGTGTCATCGGCTGTTCACGCATGGAGTCTAGATATAAATAATAAAGTGAGAAAGAAACCGACGACCGCTCCCAATCCGATCCCAACTTTCAATCCTGTAATAGTTGCTTTTCTGTTGCTTAAGCTCTTATTTTGGTGTTGAGAAACTTCAAATTTGCAAGGAATCCTATGAGGACCACAAAGAGCTGTGTTTCCTTCAAAACTAGAATTTGGGAAAGTTGAGAACTGCCCGCCGGTAGGAATTAGACCAGACAACTCATTATGGGAAACATCAAAAAGGGACAGAAAGGTGAGCTTTGTAAGCGAATTAGGTATTGGTCCAGAGAGCTTATTATGTGACAAATCCAAAATTTCAATGCTAGTCATGCCCGACAACTGATCAGGAATTGAACCAGACAGATTATTCCTGCTCAAAAGGAGTGCATGTAATTTCTTTAGGTTTCCAAACTCTGGCCATATTGATCCATTAAAATGATTGTGGCACAAATCCAACGTCGGACGGAAGCTCATCACGTGCTTATATTCAAGTCCTCTTGAACTTTGATTTTGTTTTGCAAAGAGAGGGACATCAGATGGCAAATCTTGATGAGAATTGTTACGAGAGATTAGACTCTTCAATTGTGTCAAACTTCTCGGAAGCTCACCTGAAAGAGAATTATTTGACAAATCCAAGTAGAATAATTTGTCAAGATCACCAATCCAGTTGGGGATTGTTCCCTCCAACCGATTCCAGGATAAGTCTAGCAGATGCAAATGCGTACAGCTTTTCAACCAAGGAGGGATGAAACCCGAAAGTCGACAATTAGGAATAATCAGTACTTTCATCATCTTAAATCCTTCAACGCCATCCATGGGCATGATCTCATCACGGAAATTTCCAGTCAGGACCAAAGTAGAAAGGTTCTTGCAGTGCTGCAGCACCATCAAAGCCGATGTCAAGTTTCGGAGGCCACAACCTGTCAAAGACAAGTAAGATAAGTGTTGGAATTCCTTGAAGCAGTCCGGGAGGAGGCCATCAAGTTTGGTTTTAGCAAGATTCAAGGTTCTTAACTCTCTACAATGAGAAAATTTATGAAGATTGAGGCCCGAAAACTTGTTAGAACCAAGATCCAGAGAATTCAAACTGATCATTGTTGCACAATCCAGACCAATTTCACCATCCAAAGAATTGTTTCTCAAGTTAATCAGCTGAAGGGTAGACACGTTGGATAATGAAGCGGGCAAATGACCAACGAATCCATTCGATATAGCAGAAAAATGCTTCAGCCTTTCTAGCTTACCAAAAACATCCGGAATTCTTCCATAAAATCTATTGAATGATAAATCAACAACCAATAGATTTGACAGATTGCCAATTTTTTCACTTAAAAGGCCAGAAAGCATATTATCTTGTAGTGACAAATGCTCCAACGACACAATACCAAACAATTCATCAGGTAAATTGCCAACCAAAGCATTCGAACCGAGCTCCAAATGACGGAGATTAGTACAATTGGCAATACATGCATGGAGAATGCCCGAGAAGTTATTGCCGGAAAGATGTAAACCAGTAATCTCTGGTGACAGACGACAAATCTCCTCATCCACAGGTCCAACAAAACGGTTCCCTTGGATAGTAAATGATTTCAAGCGCGAAGAATTGACCAGAATAGGAAACAATCCTGTAAACTGATTGACAGAAATGTTGAACACCTGTAGAGATGGAAGGCTGTTATTTGATGCAAAAGCACCCTTCAGAATATTGAAGCTCAAATCAAGGATTTCCAACTTCTCCATATGAAGAAATTTTGATGGCAGGTTGCCATCCAGAGAATTGAGTGAGAGATTGAGCACCCTCAATTGATCTAAACCAGACAAGGACTCTGAGATTGGTCCTCGCAAGGAATTGCCACCAAGCTCAAGACTCACCACCCTCCCATCACTCCCCTCACAGTGAACACCATGCCATCCACAGCAGTCAGTGGAGTTACCGCCCGGCCAGCTGGGGACACCTGATCTCAGACCATGGAAGAAGGCTCGCAGAGCTTCCAAATCCTTGGAATCGCAGGTCAAGTTCTGGGAGTGGAGGACATGGGATTGAAGGAAAATTGACACAAGTATGTGAAGAAGATACCACTGCCTACACACCACAGCCATGATCTGATAAAAAAAGATTGAACCTTTGAGCAGAAACTGATGAAACCCGAGTTCAGTAATTTTTTCGAAAGAAGAAGAAGGTAAAATCGCCCAGCACTGATCTCAAGCTTTCAACTTACTCAAGCTAGCACACAATCTGAAGAAATGGCACACAAACAAACCATAATCTCAAAATATGTTTCACAAAATCATTCAGATGCAAATAAGCCCACCTCCATGACAAAAAAAAGAGGTGTGTACCTTTCTAGAAGATGAAATTGATGCAACCGAAGCATACAACTCCAATTCCCAATCTTTCAGCCCACCTCCATGACACCGTCACCATCACAAATTTTCCACCATACAGATAGCCAAAAAACAATAAGAACCTGTACAGCAACAAGGAAGAAAAGTCAATCAAGCACACCTAAGCTCCACCGCCACCTCAAATTCCCCAGTCATCACCTCCACCCATACCACCCAGCACTGCACACAGAGCCCAGAAACAATGAAAAACCAATCACGCACACCTTGACTCCATCTCCATCTCAAATTTCCCACCTTTCATGTCCATACACCTCCCCTTCCCAGCACACTGAGCCAAAACCAGCGCTTCAAACGCCCAGTCACCATGAAAAAAAAAAGCTTTAGGAAGTAGAATAAGACGAAAAATCAATCAAGAAGTGCTTATCTCCATGTCCCAACTCAAGCTTCCAACCTCCCACCCACGCACACCTCCTCTGCACTGCACACAGAGCCAAAACCGGAGCTTCAAAAGCCCATAGCCCATGAAAAAAAAGCGGATAAGAAGAAAATGGCAATGAAAGCTAACGAAAAGGCGCCGAAGAGATTCCTTCCGACGCCGGTTTGAAGAGCTCTAATGGTGTAGAGGATGGTCGGAGATGAAGAGGAAGAGTAAACGGTAATTATTACCGGTTGGAACCGGTGTTGCCGTACGGTAACCGGCTGTGGGTTGCGAGGTCCATTAATGGATACCGGCACGTAGCGGTGGATTGCGCCTTGGATCTCCTCTTTTACTGCACTATGCTCCACAACTCATTAATGGTTGATTAATTACCATTGACCTTGATTAACTTGACAATTGATTCATGATTCTTGATTTTAGTTTAGAGTAGACTTTGTTTCTCCCAAAAAGCAACATTTAATTTTTAATGGGAAAAAAATATTTAGGGATTTGTATATTTTGGCCTAGGAAAAGGCCAAATATATGGGTTTTAGTTTTTCTTTTCAAGGTTTAATGGAGTGAAAAAATGATTAGGATAAGGGCATTTATGTAGGATTAATACCAGCTATTCTAATTTTTTTATATACAGCAAAGTTTTTAATTACATTATGAAACTAAATTCGTAATTAATTTAGTTATTAAAAAATAAAGATGTGCAAATCAATGGATAATTAGGAAAATTGCAACTTAATCAAATAGAAAAATAATATTTTTATCCAGAATAGGAGCCCTTGAACTTAAAATTGTTAAGCAAGAGTAGATGGTACTCACGATTTAATTCAATAATATTCTTTCATGCTTGCAAATCCGTAATAAATGACTTAATATAATTAACTTAAATAAAATTGGTGGTGGGTTAAAAGTGTGTGGTTAGTAATGATAATTTAGATAAACAAGAAAAATGGATTATACAGTGCCCATTGTATATATGATTGTGACTGCTCATTTGTATCATAAAAAAGGAATTGCTATGGTAAAATAAGGGCAAATCCATTGAATAAGGATTAGAATGATGCCATATGTAGGAGCATAACTTTGACAAGAAAAGAGGACATGAGTCCCCTTGATTGAAGATTATATAAATGAATGAAAGTTAGTGACTTTGGGAATCATGGTATTATTCATAGTCAGAGCAAGTGTCAACCAATAATAAGAAAAATATTGACCTTTGTATTATAAAAATTGCTGTCCACTATCATGCAATATCTTCTAACCTAACTTCTATCGTATGTTATATGACTTGATCATCAAGATCTTGCTGGCTGGGACCAGTTTATAAATTGCTACTGTGCCTAAACAGAAGCTTCCACTCATATGTTTTGACATATAAAAATTCAGATTCCAGACACATACTCCTACCCACAAAAGGTTTTGATAAATTATAAGGAAATTGATCATTAGCAAACATTTGCATCAGGTTATTTTATGAATTAGCATGCTCCTCAATCAACTTTAGAAATCTAATGGAAAAATGGGTTTTTTTTGTTAAACCAGTACAATGCAAAGATATATAATTTGCCAATGAATTACACTTCACTAGATCCAACAATGTCTAGAGATTCCAAATGAAGCTTTCTTCAAATGGCAGTAACCTTCCTCTTCCTTTCTTCCAAATTAAGAAACCCATCCAAGCTTTCCATGCATTCATTTGATTCCTCTTTCTTTCACCATTGTGGTTTTGAAAAATGTGAGCTACCTAAAAGAGTTTGTGGATAAAAAAAAGGAAGGAAAGAAACCGTGTTGAACTTATAAATAAAAAACTGCCAAATCAACGATCAACAATGGAGGGCATATATCAATCTTGGGTTGGCTTTGTATCTTTTCATCACACATTTCCCTGTTGCCTCAATCAATGGCTTCCACTTAACTCCATCACAACCCCTTTTGTTTTCTACCTAACCCTTGCACGCACAAGTGGGAATACTCATCTCTTCACTGTCTACATGATGAGTCTTGCTTCTTCTGTTGTGGGTTATCTGTATGATAGCTTTTCTTTCATTCATGAGGAAGTAGCTCTTGAATTGAGTAACACGTGATCTTAATCATATGCCGCATATATATTAGAGGAATTTGCCATCAACCCAAATGGCTTTTGAGGAATAACATGTTATATGTTTGAGTGGATTCCATGTGATGTTCAGACTCAAACTGTACCTACTTTGATATGTTTGAGATATCAATGCATTGCAAATTGAATATGAATCCATGTCTCATTGTAAGATCAATTAGTGCCTGGATGTTTGATGAGATCCCAAATTGAAAAAATTAAATATGACTTGGTATCATGGGTAACTTTAGAATTATAAGAACTATCTACACATGATGGGGGACCCTGACCACAAGAGAAAGCTAGCAACACCTTATGTTGAGTTCTTGCTAACTTATGAACCTATGAAAGCAATATTTCCAACCAAACATGAAAGCACAAATTGAAGTAGGGCCTGCCTGCCACATTCATAAAAAGTGTATATATGCACACATGTATTTTGACTTCCTCCTGTGGATATATAGTAGATGAATGGTTGTTTAGTGATTCATTGGAAATGTTGCAGAACTAGTGTTAAAAAAAATTCAATCGTTAAAAAAAACTATGGTTAGAGAATTATAAGATTAACTAAATTTTCTTTCTAATATATTTGACCAAAATGATTCATGAACATATAAACATCTAAGCATAGTTGGGAGAATCGGCCGAGTCGGATCGGAATCGGCCGATTTAAATTGGATTGGCGCCGTGCCGATCCGATTGTCTTTATATCAAATAAATTACTTTTACATGAGTAAAATGAGAATTAAAAATTGACAATGACCAAAATACCCTTAAATAACTAAAATACCCTTTTCTTTATATTAAATAAATTATTTATATATAGGTAAAATGAGAATTAAGATTTGACAATGACCAAAATGCCTTTATATTACGAAAATACCCTCAATTTTATATTAAATAAATTATTTATGTATAGGTAAAATGAGAATTAAAAATTAATAATGACCAAAATACCCCCCCCCCTTATCCTCCCTCCGTCGCCGCTGCC
>JAVDBV010047894.1:0-18630 GCA_032619315.1 Piper longum
AGAATCGACCGATTTGAGCTAATTCTAGAATCGACCAATTTGAGCCGATTTTGGACGACGATGAGGAGGCGGCGGGAGCTGCAATGGGCGACTGGGGGGCAATGGCAGGGGACGTCAATGGGGTGGCGAGGGCGACAGAGGATGTGGCAACAGGACGGCGAGGGCGATGACGGGGCGCAGGTAGTAGGGTTGTAAATGAGCCTAGCCGAGCCGAGCCGAGCCGAGCCGAGCCGAGTAGTGGTGTGCTTGAGTTTGGCTCAATATAAAACAAGCCGAGCCAAGCTTTAATGTAAACGAGCCGAACTTTAATATAAACGAGCCAAGCCGAGCTTATCCAAAATTTATAGTGTTTGGGCTTGGTTCGAGCTGAGCTTTAGCCGAGCTCGAGCCTAGCGAATGTTTTTGTGCTCACTTATATAAGATCAAAATTTTTTTTAACACTATATAAGTTCAATATGACCTCAATAATATTTACGAGCCGAGCCGATCCAAATATTTTTTCGAGTTTGAACATATCGAATTTGAGTTTCGAGCCGAGCCGAACCGAACACTCTTTTGCTTAAATTCAGTTCATTGTTCAACGAGCTTATCTATTTTGAACCGAGTATTTTTTCGAACATAAAATTAATGAGCACGAGCACGAGCCGAACCGAGCCAAACGCAAAAGCTTACGAGCAGGCTTGGCTTATTTACACCCCTATTTGTGCTGGGGCTAATTTAGATTATCCGGTTAAAAGGACGGCTTAAATTAAATCTAAAAAAAATAAACTCTCTCCATTCTCACTGCCGTCTGTTGGCCATTGGCAAAAGGAAACTTTTTTCTTGCATAGGTGCCCAATTCAGCCGCCTAGTGGCCAGATTCAACCACTGATTGTCAGATTGATATGAGCTATCTTTATAACCAGACTACCCGGATTTAAATGGTCATAAAAGGTTTTTTTGGAAATATTTTCCCTATAAATATATATACAAGGGTGTTAGTTAGGTTGAGGCTAAATGTATATACGAAGGTGTTAGGTTGAGGCACCGGTAGGCAGGGAGTGGCATGCGACTGACCGAAAAAATAGCAGTCCACAATTGCCACCTACCGCCTCTTACAGGACCATTCGCTCCACCGTTACATTACAATTGAGAGCTCTCCTCCAACTTCCCCTTCCAAGCTCTCGAGTCATCCACCATTACCATTTTCATTTCCTGGTGAGTCTCCCAAAATTTGAACTCTCTGTTCCTTTCACCTCAATTTTGGTTCTGTTTTGCCTAGATATATATTGTTCTGTTTTACTCTTGATTGATATATGAAACCTGTTATAAGGTCGCCTGTGCAAAATAAAAAAAGAAGATCTTGGTTGAAGAGTTTCAGACTGTATTAATTTGTGTCATGTGTGAACAGAGTATGGATGTCTAGGGAGGAACTTGGAAAAGATGCCAAGTCCTGAGATTCTAAGGATTTAATTGGTGTGTGTTAGATAAAATGCGATCTATTGGAATCGAATAGGGGAGCAGGTTGTGTGTCTGTTCCTGATCTCAATCTGGAGATTAAGTTGTTGTTGTTGTTCTTCTTCCACCTAGTACCCAAATGGTGTCGTGGGTATGGACCCTAAACTAGGATCCATGCAAGTACAAATATCAAAATTTTATAAATTAATTGATTCAAAATGAGTAACTGTGAGCTGATACTGTGGTATCTGCAGTGTTAAAGAAGTGTGAATAGCTGAAGGATTGAAAATGTCAGCGCAACATGAAAATACGGAAGAGGTATTGCTTAAAATTTGATGACTGAGTATGATTTTCTTGCTACTATTTGCTTATAGGTTTAAAGGTTCTCTTCTTTTCTTTATTGTAAACTGAAGAAATTAATTATATGATAAATATAAGTATAAATATAATAAAACTTAACTGGTAGCATAGTAGGATTGATTAACACGAGCCACCATGCTGGTCAAGGTATGATTGCGAGGAAGAAACCTTATACTCACAACCCATCATCCCTTGCTTTTTAACACTATAGGAGGTAGTAGGAAACCCTAATGTGTGCTTCATCGTTCATTCATTTAACATGAGTGGAGGGGCAATAAATAGATAAATCATATCAACAAACCCCCCCTATCTCTAATGGTTGGTAAAATGTTAACTAAAAGATAAACATGATCGGAAATACACCCATATTGGGCTTAACAAAATAACGTCCAACATAAGCATTGATTTAATGGTAGAATTATGAGTCCTATTGCCACTGTTCTCTTGCGAAATCATTGATTCGTGAAATACAAGGGCTCAAAAGGTAAATCTGCTATGCCGTGTTGATTAATTTCCACATTCTATTAGGTTGTTCTTGCTGAAGAAATTGGGCATGTTAGGTTGATCACCTTAAACCAGCCGCAACATTTGAACGTTATCTCATCCAGAGTTGTAAGTTGGATTCATTGTTCAAGTGAAATAATGTCTACAATGCAATTGCTTTTGTTGGAGCTGACCATAAACCTTCTAGGTTTCTTTGCTTGCTGAAAACCTAGAAAATTGGGAGAAAGACAAAAATGCAGAACTCATTATAATCAAGGTCACTTTTGTTCTCCATTGCTAGTTGATTTTTTCCTCACAACCTATCATCAAGTACTTATCTGGTTTCTGTTCCGCACTTGGACTCTTCAAATTAGGGAGCTGGACGTGCTTTTTCAGCTGGTGGAGACCTGAAAATGTTCTACAATGGAAGAAACACACGTACAGCCGTTGTTACATATGCAAGAAGTTTATTTATGAGGACAGGTAATGAAAACATTTTGCTTAATTTTTTTTTCTCATTTTTGTAGGTGATTCTTGTTTGGAAGTTGTGTACAGAATGTACTGGCTGTGCTACCACAATCACAGCTACAAGAAAACCCAAGTAAACGCTTCTAACTCATGCTATAGTATTTTCCAGCAATAATTATGCTAATTGTCTCACCTTATATCGTGCAACTAACACAAATTTGTGTATCTAAAGGTCTCCCTAGCTCATGGCATAGTTATTGGTGGTGGTGCATCACTGTCAATTCCAATGAAGTTTTCTGTAGTTTCAGATAAAACTGTACGTTCCTGATGAATGTCTAAACTAAGTCATGCTTGTCAGTAACTCTTTAACGCATTGCCACTTTCTTTTCTGGCATTCTAACATAGTAATTGCTTGAATTGTGGTCAGTGCTGATGTGGATAAACAAATAAGACAATGGTGGTCATTGTGTAAATTACAGGTTTTTGCTGTTCCAGAAGCAAGCATAGGATTTCACACTGATTGCAGTTTTTCTTACATATTGTCACGCCTTCCTGGCCACCTTGGTACGATCGTGAACATTTTTAAAGCTACCTTTGTCGAATCGTTATTTCTTTTAATTTAAATTGCATTGTAAGATTATGATCATTGGTTATTTGGTGCAGGCGAATTTTTGGCGTTAACCGGTACTAGGCTCAATGGAAAGGAGATGATTGTAGCTAATTTGGCAACTCATTTTGTGCCATCTGAGGTGATTTTGTTATTGGTGTGGAAAAGCTATTTTCCATTGATCTATCTATCTTCATTGTGGGTGTTTTCTTGGCAGAAATTCCCTGAACTAGAAAGGCAGCTACTAAGCCTTAACTGTGGTGATGGAAAAGCTGTAGAATCAGTGATTAAAGAGATCTCTGCTGATGTTGAAGTAGATGAAGAAAGCATCTTGCGCAAAGACAAGTAATAGTTTTTTCTTTGATATAATTAGCTAGTCACTTTCACCATTTACCATTAACTCAATGATCATTTAAATTTTGCAAACACAGAATATCTGATTTCATTGTTTAGGTTGGCAGTCATTGACAAATGTTTTGCAATGGAAACCATCGAGGAGATCATTGAATCACTTGTGAGTTCCTTTTTCCGTTATCTTCTGTTCTACAAAATCCTCAATTCTTTATTCTATAGACTTTGTTTGCCACATTTTTGCTGATTCATAATCTGGAGATCATTTGACAGGAGTCTGAGACAAATAATGAAGGTAGCAGGTGGGTAGGTCCTGTTTTGATGAGTTTAAGGAGAGCATCACCTACAGGATTGAAGATAACACTGAGATCGGTAACTAGATTTTTTTTTCTTTTTTGGTGGGGGGGAGGGGGGGGACCAAATTCCACCTAAGAAGGTGATAGTCATTGAATTGGTTTCATGTAGGCTGTTTTAATGCAAGTGAACTCCAGAGAAAATTTAAAAAGTTCTATATATGTATGTTTTTTCAAGTCTTAGTTCATGATCCAGTTTTATTAATTCTCAGGTTCGAGAAGGCAGACAACAGAGTCTCGCAGATTGTTTGAGAAAGGAGTTCAGACTTACCATAAACATATTGAGATCATTAATATCTGCAGACATTTATGAGGTGATTAATCTAACTGTACTGCATTTAGTCATTTGTTCCAACTCAATCTTCAAGAGTTTCTGAGCTCGCTCCTTTCAACTCAGGGAATCAGAGCCTTAGCTATAGATAAAGACAATGCTCCAAAGGTTTTTTTTTTTTCCATCCTGGCTGTCTCTTTCTCCCTGCTTCTTTGTTCAACTATATCTCTCTCTCTCAACCTTTGAAGTTTGATACAGTGGGATCCTCCAACACTTGATAAAGTCACCAATGAGAAGCTAGAGCAAGTTTTCCAGCCCTTCAACCAGGAGCTTGAACTGCAAATCCCAGATGAAGCTGATGAATGCAGGTTACTTTTTTCACACAGTATCTAATCTTTTGTGACATTATCCATTTATGATTTCCATTTCCTTTGAAATACTTCTTTGACATTGCATCACTTTGTCAGGTGGAATGGAAAATTTGAGAATTCTATTTATCAGAACATGGAAGCTTAAAATCTTAATAACTTTCAATGGTCCAGAAGTTCCTTTAATCGCTTTGTATTGCTTGGTATCTGCTTAAACTGCAATTTGCTCATAGTTTCTTTCTTATGGGCAATAATGAGCTTGCGAATGTACAATAAAAAATATAATGTGTTACTTTCATTTGAATGCATGATAGTTATTCCAATATTTGACATATTAATGAATAAAATTTCTGTGGTACGATAAAGTTTTGATGGTAGACCTCCATACTTTGAATGATAAGGAAACTAAAGATGTCGCAGCAATGAATGACAGAGAAAGAAATATTATGAATGCTCTGCTTATGATCAATGAAGAGGACCGCACAGAGTAGGTATAAACTCTGTTCACTTCTCTTCTCCTTCAAAGTTTCAGTTCTCGATGGTTCCTCCCTACATTGAAACAGCGTACAATCGATCCAGGGGCCATTAAAATTCTTACTTGCTAATGGCAATCCTTGTGAAGGTTTTGCCATTTTGGTATTCATCTCCACATTTGATGGGTACTGACAAGAGGGGATTATGCATTGGCCAGGATGGGAAATGTTGACATTTTCATGGAACTAGCTATAGGTAGCTAAAAACAAGTTTATGATGAAGATTTACTGAAAAGAGATTTATCTAACTTATGGATTAAGGAGCTTTGGTGAAGATCAATTTTGGTCAGCTGCTTGCAAATTCCATTTAGTGCATAGGCACAAGTCTTAGTTCAAGTCCTCCATTTAAGTTAAGTTAAAAATGTTCATAGTACCACTGAGTTGTGAACGTTTTGAAATAAATGAGAATAGAATAATTATAGATTTTAGGGGTAACATGGGGTGTTTAAACAAAAATAAAATAAAATCTTTAGTCTACCATCTTGCAATATATTTAAGTGAAACAACACGAGCAGGAATTAGAAAATTATGTATCTGAAGCAGTGATAAGCTAATTTGAAGGTTTCCATGAGACAACGTTGCAGGCCAAAATGGCCTCAGAGCCCGGTATAATATTTGGGCCTCGCCGCAACTTGAATTATAGTCTCCTAAAACCTTGTGATTACATGCGTGCGTGAAAATGAAACTAGGGAGGCCTCATAGTAGCCGGATAAGCCCAAATGGAGTCTCCAGAACCTCAATGTAATATGCAGGCTTAGCATATGTGAAGAGAAGATGTTTAGGTGGTATGATGACGGGAGAAATTGTTGGGTTAATCCTATATTAGTTTTAAGAAAGTTAATGACTTGTATATAGGCTCTGGAAAAATTTTATTGTTTTGAGCTAGTTTTTGAAATAAAAGGGCCTTTAAAGGTTAATAGAGTCCATTTTGACCGTGAAAAATCATACAACAATGTTAGAATAGTGTTTGATTGTGCTAGAAATAATTCAAAAGGAAGTAAATAGTGGTTATGATGTCAAAGTTAATCATGAGTTAGCATAGAATAGTAGGGAGCAAAATAAATCCTAAACCTTGAAGTCTAACTTCTAAATCCTAAATTATTATAAACACTAATCCCTTATAAGCCCTAAACTCTAAATCTTAAACCGCAAATATTAGACCTTTGAAAAAAAAAACCCATATTAAATGTTAAACCATGAATCCATAACTTTTATTTTAAGTGCTTTCTTCACTTTAAATCCTACACCCTTAACCCTAAGTTAAAAAACCCAAAAATAATAAAATTAAAAGGTCTAATACTAGCAAGATGACTCCAATAAAAAATTATGTTGCATTCGTTAAAAGTTTAGATTCACAATTTGCATTGTAGTCATTCATACTTTTAGCACTATCAGTATAAAATGCTTTAGTGAAGATTAAATTGAATTATTGAGTGAATATTAATGCTTGGGAGGGACTTGCTTTCGAAAGTGCCCACTTTTAAAAGGTGAATATGTATGGAAAGCCCACTGACATGATTAGGTTGATAATTGGATTTGATTTATCGTTAATTGCGCTGGTAGGGACATACTATATTTACTATTCATTGGAAGTTAACTGTAATAAATATTGCAATCATGTATCACAATTTAAAATTATATATTCTATATAGTTATTCATTTGATCAAGATTATCTACCTTTTTATTTCATTTACATATATCAGGGGTACTTGCTTGAGCCATCTAAGTTGGCTGACTACAATGACGACCCATATTAGATTTATTTTAAAAAAGAAATAAACTCAACCCTCATCCCTTGTTGTCATGGGCCAATCTGGCCAATTGGAAGTCTGGTCACTGGCAGAAGAAAAAAAAAATACGAGCAGCCAAATCTAGTTGCACCCTGGAGAGTTGACGGTCGAAATTGCTCCATCAAAATATATTTTTTTCATTAGGCTACGATCTGAGTGCACCTAGCCGAATCCGGCTCATTGTGGTTGAATAGATCGTTGGGTGAATATTTTATGAAGATTCGATTTAGGTCATTCTTATAATTAGATGACTAAGTTTAAGTAGCTCATAAAGGGTTTCGTGAGCCATTGCTGAGTAAACCTTTACCTATATATATTATTATAAGCAAACGTTCTCATAACAAGATGGTGCATTGAATTTTAACTAACAAGTCTTTCGTAATTAGTATCATCATAAAATTATAGTTTAAATTTTTTTTAAATCCTAAAAATTCCTCAAGTCAATTTCATTATGATTTTTGAGTTAAACTCTATAGATGACTCTATACTAATAAATTTTATAATTAACTCCCTTCATAGATAACTCCACTTTATAGCATGTTGAGTCCAGTTTGAGTTTGAAGTTTTTAACTATGCATACAACTTTAGAATTATCGGTCCCAAATTCAAACAATGGAAAAAGGTGGATATCCGAGTTATTTTTAATGAGAAGACTTAGTATTAGCAAAATCTAATATAGAAAAATCAGCAACATGAAAATCTAATTATTCATCTAAATGGCACGACTGTATTTTTTGTAACTTAGACAAGATTACCCTCATCATCCAATCATTTTTGTAATTCAAGGGCTCACATTAAATAATGCAAGAGTGTTAGTACTATTGCTTGATCATGAATTTAATATGATATTCTCTAACTAAATTCTAATTTAAAATTAAATTAAAACTAAAACAAGAGTCTAATCTAAAGTTAAGGTTTTTCTCAATATGCGAATAATATGCTAGAGAATTGAATCCCCTTAAGCCAATTAATCAACAAAATAATTATAATCATGGACTTAATAAGACGGTAGAATTCCTATTATACAATGTTCCCCTTTTAGTACACTAATTAACTGTATTAGATCTCTTCAATGTTGGATACCCCTTTCGGTGCACTACCCTTCATTAATGTAATTTAATATGCATTAAACTTCATGATTTGTTTACTGTTAAACCCTATTTTGATGCATAATTTAAACTGATCATATAAACTTCCAACAACTCCTAATAGTACTTATATTTAATTTATGGACGTATCTTATAGATCCTCCATAGACAAAGTATATAATCTATTTATCATTTAATTAATTATTTAACATAGTTTCTTTTTGAGACCTCAGTATGATTCAACAATTAACCAAATAAATAAAAGCATTGAATGCAACAAAATATAACTCTCATGAATAAAATAATAATTAAATTTTAATCAATGTAACTATTAAGTCATTGGTCAAGGTTCGTTTCCTCTCTAGCATAATAAAATCTACTCCATAAAATAAGAAAAGAAAATCATCAAAAGAGTACATGAAAGATTCATATTAATATTATAATAACAACTAAAAATAAAGAAAATAAGAAAATTTGTATGATTTGATGTTTTAATCCAATCTCCCTCCTCTTGAATCTTCAATCTATTCATTAATAATCTCCCTTTTAGAAAATCAAAACCATTGAGAAGAGCCTCTAAAAGTACGAAGAAAAAAGCTCCCCAATTTCATGCATGATCACTCTTTTATAGTTGGAAATATTAGGGTTTTATTGGTTCTTCAATTTCATAATTATCCAAATTATTCCTTTGCCAATGCTACTACCTTCACTTATCAGCGTTGCAACATTCACTTATTAGTGTTGCGACATTTACTTATATCTTTTTCCTTTCATATCACCCAACGTCGCGACACTGTGTTTCATGCCTTTTTCTCTAGCCTCGCTAAACTGCACCATTCAAAGCCGTGAGCTTGAGCACCACGGCTTTGAACTAATTCCGATTTTTCTTGATTCATTTCTGTATTTTCTCGCTTGATTCGCCCATGGTCTTCAAGACTCACTCATTCGTAACCATGCAAGGTTCAAAACGAATAAAATCTAATTAAAAAACCTTATATAATACTAAAATTATAAGTTAAAATCACCTAAATTAATAAAAACCACCTAAAAAGTCAATAAAAACTCGTAAAACCATCAAACACTACACACGATTAAACGCAAAGAGAAAATATAGATATATGTAACATTTATCACACCCTCATACTTAACATTTGCTAGTCCTCGAGCAAAACAAAATAAAAACATCAATTAAAACACAAAAACTCTGATAAAATCGGCTCCAAAAATCACACAACTCAAGATAATTATGAATCTCATCTAGAAACTCATATAATATCTTAGAAAATATTTCAAGGACTCAACTCAAATCCAAATATATGCAACTTAAATCTATGCTTACACCCAATCATAGATCTCACTATCAAGCACACCTTCAAATTAAGAATAGAACAAGCTTACAAAATCATATATTCAACTCAAATAAATCATATCATATAGAAAAATAAAATGTTATAAAAATTTATAAGTTTGTTTTTCATCACTCTCTCAACTAATATTGATGAATCATTTCATCAAAGATCAATAAGATTTTATGAGTTGTAATAGGGCTAGGTTAAGGCTAAAAATAAATATAACAAGATAAACACGCAAATAAGCAAATACACCTTAACATAAAAATTCTTCTAAACTAGAAACAATGAAGCTCATACTATCCATCTATCTAACAATAATAACTTCTCTTTTCATCATTTCATTTTTCATTTTCTTTTCATATCCACAAGAAAATAATTTTTTTTTTCACTTTCTACTCTTTTCTTCTTTTCTTCAAGTGTCAATCTTTTGAATTGGTTTCACTTTTTTTTTTCTATTTTTTTTCACCATCTTCATTTTTTTTTTCACCAGGTCATTTGATTTTTTTCTCAAAACACTCCATCCAAACTCCATAAGGCATTCTTCTAATATAAACTTAACCATTCTCAATATGGAAGAATTCAAACATTAGGATGCTAGGATAGGACAATAAATAAATAAGGAAAATAAAAATCAAACAAGTCCAGAGTTTAAAGATAAACAAATCAAAAAGTCAACTTTACGATTCAAAACTGGCAAAACAAGATAAATTCATATGATAGCTTGAAAGGCCTCCACTAATCAAATCTCACCTAAATAATTTCTTCAAATCAATGATTGTAAAAATTTAACCTCAAGAGTGAATTAAACAAATTCTAAATTTCATAACAAATATGCTTTCATGCAACATAAATCTTCTCTCAGCATCATATAATAAAAAACAAAAAAATGAACATCTATCATAAAAAAAATATACCTTCAAGCAATCATTAATAAAAGAGCAAGAAAAAGAACAAGAAATCCGTAATCTAGGTGTCATCATCTTCCTGGTCGTCCTCATCACCACCCCAAGTAGGCACCTGAGCCGCAGCAGCAAAACCATCATAAGCCCACTCCGGAGGAGGTGGTAAAGCTGGAAACTGAGTCATGTCCATATGCACATGCTCCCACACAGCCCTAACTGCTAACTGAATAACAAAAAAGCCTCCATGCACATAATCAATAGTACCGCGACGCTATCTCATGTCCTGCTCACGCTAAACAATACGCCAATCACGAGCGCGGCAAGGTGGTGCAACATCTTGGCGTTATATATCAGGGAAATTAGCTGCACATATTCGCAGAACCAAGGATCTATCCATCACACCCTTATGTTGGCTTAGTCCATCCTCACTCCCCATTGGCACTCCAACACGCCGACATAACTGAGTAATGAGCAAAGAGAACCACAAACTGCCCCAAGGACCACCATATGGACCTTTTGCTAATTTCTAAATTTTAGTTACAACATGGTGCCCAGATCAAATAAACCGTCTGTCATGTTGGTGTAAACCATGTACGCTCTCTCCTTGGCAACTTGATCAAAGTGCTTGGTAGGAAGCAAGCGACGACCAACAAAGTATAGCCAAACTTTTCCCATGCGTATCATGTGACGAGGAAAAGAACGGGGCTGACCATACTCATCCTTCCATTGAGTACCTGTGAAGACTCTCCATAAGAAAGACATGCCTCTTATGAAGGTGTTCTAGTCACGATAGGGAATAGAGGAGGCCACATGAGAGCGTGAGGATGAGATGCGGTGGTACTTTCCTAGACTCTTCCCTGTGGAGGATAGCAATGCAAGATACTAGCATGTTCCCGTGCTTCTTTTCCATTGTGTACTATTGAATGACTGTTGTTTGTTGTGGTGTCTTGTTGCTTGTGTACCACCTTAGGCAAATTCTGGAACATAATTTTTTTAAGTGGGGGAAGTTGTAAAACCTGGGTCGTTTGCCAAATGGTTTTGAGTTGGTTCAGCCTTAACTTAGACCAGGTCTTATGGGTCTTGCTCTTCTTGTTGAGGGTTTGAGTATGGTATTGTGTATGTTTGTTTGGCCCTAGCCTTCTTCAATATTTGTTACCGCTGTTTGGGCACCACGGGCCCAGCCTTTTGATTTTTAGTCCGATCAATTCGAATCTATTTAGATGAAAGGATCAAGTCCCTTATAAGTCTAGTTTACTTATTGTGTGTTGGAATCCCTTTCAAACTATCTTAGCCCCCGTTGGACCTATAACACGGTTCTCAAGGTCACCCTGAGAACATGCAATGTGCACTCAATGCAAAGGCTCCCAACACCTTTGCGCTTAGTTATTTAGGGTTTCCTAGTTTAAGTATGGGCGCGAAGGCACTGCACTAGTGCCTATGCACTTAAACTTGAATTTTCACTCCCTTTTTGCCATTGATGCAAAGGCGATGGGTTAGCACCCTTGCGCCGAGTCATGTGACCCGACCTTGCATGTGGTTCAATTCAACGAACCTCTAACCTGCATGCATGGCCTGTTGGCTGGCCATGTTCCAACTTGGCTGAAGCTAGCTCAAAGGCGTTGGGCTAGTGCCCTTGGGCTGGAGTTGATTTTTGCTTATAAATAGAAGACATTTTCCAAACTCTCACCCTTTGACTTCTTTCCTTCCAACCTTCCCCTTTCTCCCTTACCTTCCCTCTTCCTCCTCAGACCTTCCTTTCCCTTCCTAGCCCCCTCCAAACCCAGCCAAGTTCCTAGGCCTTGGGATAGGAAGCTCTAAGAGACCTTCCCTTGGACCCCCTTAAGATAAAAGTCTAAATTTTTTACCTCTATAGATTGCTTTTGTGTATGTTTGATGCTTTTTTGTTCTTGATGTTATTTTTATTTCATATTTGGAAAAAATATCTTCTTGTTATAAGTACATATGCTTCGGAATCATGTCATTTACATGCATAAATTAATAGTTATAGTGTTTATAAGATTGATGTGTTGGGATATGCACTGTTTCAGTAAATATTCTATATCTCATGTTATAGGTCATATTTTATCATGATCTTGGTCTTGTTGTATTCATAATTGGTAGATATACAAGTTTCATGAATCATGTTTTGCCTAATTAGGCTTGTATGAGCATGTATAGGTGACAAAATTGGAAAAAGGAAGATGCTTCATTATTTCCAATAACCTACATGCCACTTTCCCTACTTTGTACCCTGTTTTAGGTTGTATTTGAATGCTATCTTTTTCATGTTTGCAGGTAGAATGTTATCTATTTCTTTAGAAAATACCATGCTAAAATAACATAACTAAGGACTTGAACAAAACCCCTAATTACGTTATGTGCTTTCTATGCTCTTGATGTGATATGCCATGCCTTGCGATTTGCTCCATGGTTAGGTTGCTAAAAGATTTTATTATAATTTGAAAAAATCAACTATAAAATCACTAATTGTCTAATAGAAACATATAAAATTTGTGTCTAATTAAAAATCATTTAAATGGTTAGTGAATCTAGTGTTCTGGAGTGCATGGGACGTAGGGATTCACCCTAGTTCCATAACTCTTGGATGTAAAATCCAAAAGCCTAGTTGTTTGGTTGTAAAATTGTATGAAATCTCATCTAAACCTTAAGTTGTGTCCTACAAACATTAAAGTAAAATTTGGGAGCTAATGGCTTAGTAGATTCTTTGGTACAAAATTTCCAATCCATGTAGGTTCAACCAGCTCTAAAAACACCCTAGCGAATGCCTCCATTCCTAGAGTCTACTCAGACCCTATACTTGAATTTTGGACCTAAAATTTTATAGGATTCAAGTCCACAATGCTGGTTAACTTTTCCCTTTCACCGAGATCCATCTGTAGTCTCTAAGCTCATGAACAAACCTTACGAAAATTGCTGTGTGGCCATTAAGGAACAATGTTCCCAACACCTAGTTGGACCTTAGTGGACATAGTTTGCCATGATAACCCATATGCGAACACTTGGTAATTTTTTTGTCTAACCCTTAGCGTATCAGGACCCATCATTCTGAATTTCAGCCCATTCGTATACTGTTTGGTCTATCCAAAATATCGTCCAATAAGTCTGTTCGATAAAATCATAAGTGCTCGGATTTTTCCACTAAGTTTACTTACAGCCAAAAAACCTAATTAAGTTATATAATAACGTCTAATAGTTCATTAAGAAAGATAATTAAATTAAGTAAGTATTTTAGTGTTGTACATGTGTTGATGCTTTGCTTCATTTACCGTGTCGACGTGCTCCGATTATGATTTAGGTTTCATCTTTTTGTTAGGATACGCAGCTCACCGATCTAGGACATTGAGCACCACTCATCCAGGTCCTTAGGACTCCTTTGCATCATCTTTTTTTGAGTACCAGAGTCTCGAGTTTTAATCACGTTTTATGTACATTAATGACCTTTTCTTGGATCCCTCTAATGTCAGGTCATTTAGCCGAGTTTTCCATAGTTTAATAAAATTCAAGGTTAAGATACCTTAATGGTTTTTGAAAGCTAAGTTCTAGAAACTATCTTAATAAGTCTTTTTCTAAGCCTATTATAAGTATATAAGGGTTTATGATTTTACAAACATGAGAGCAATGTGCAGGTTGTATGAATTGCACTACTTTCCTCTAAACTCTAAAGTTGTGCAATGTAAGAGAGAATTGCATAAAGCAGTGCATTTCTGGAATGTGTGGTACTAACTTAATAATGTTCTTGTTGTCATTTAAGTACCACGAAGGGTGTCATATGGAGGATGTAATGGTGTAAGCTTTTGTGTATGAATATGTTTGTTGTGCTTGCGTGATGGACTATTTTTATAAAATATTTTGCTTACTATCATGTGAGGCTATTCTGAAGTTTTTAAGATTTTCTGTGCGTAACGGAGTACCCATTCACCAGTTTTGAAATATCATTAGTTATTATGGCCTGGTAATCAAACTTATTTGATTAATAACACATTTTCTATGTATATGTAGGAGGGGTGCCATAGCGTTGGCTGGCTTAGGGGCATGAATCTTCAGTTCATGGTGGTGGTGGGGGCATGTGTTATCATGCACTGTGTATTTGGATCATGTCTTGTATTGTATTATTTTGCAGGCATATGCCTGAACTTGATTCCCATGAATCTTGTATGATTTTGGGTTGGGTTAAGGCATGATGGTTTGTGTACATGTATTTTAATATTATTTTATTATTACTATTATTATTGCAAGGAGTATTAAATTTAGGGCAAAGACTAACAATCGTCTACATGGTGTGTAAGTCTAAAGTCCTAGAACATAATGAGGAGTACTTAAGGTGCATGAAATCTCTACATGGTGTGTAAGCCTTAAAGTTCCAGAACATGACAAGGAGCACTTAAGGTATATGAAGCCTATTTGGTTGCAGCTATGTGTGTGTTTTAGAGGAACGGGGGTTGGAGGAGCTTACAGATCATGCCACGTGAAGATCCTACATGAAGACCAAGTGTTAGAGTATGATGCCCTGGTACTCAATGATATCATGTGTTTTAAATTTCCTTTTTGTGGGGTATGTGGAATAGGTAACCACAACTTAATGTTTACATTATCGCAACTCGGCATCATCAATAATAAGTTACCTAACCTGTAACACCCCATTTTTCGGCCTAGAGACAGACCAGACTATGATGTTATAATTTGGCATGCTTGACCCAGACCGATGCTTTCCATGATCCAAAAGTAGTCCAACAAATAGTATCATTGCCAAATCGCATGAAAACTGGGTACAAAGACACTCTGGGGGTGCCTTTTCGCTAGCTAAAAAAGAGGGAAATTCAAATTTGGGTGCAAGGGTGCTATGGTAGTGCCGTTGTGTCAACTAAGGTGTTAGTGTGAGGGCATCTTTGCGTTGGGCACAATTTAAATGCACTTAGGGTTTTCACTCAAGGGCGGCTAGGGTAACCTCAGGAACCATGACGCAGGTCCCATGGGGCTAGGATTGATCATAAGGAGTTCTAAACACATGGAAAATAGTCTAGTTTCATGAGAGACACGACCCTAAATCTAACTAGATTCGACACGACCAAAAACTAAAATAAAAGTCACGGCAACATAACATCTGGTCAGGTCGGCTAAACATTGGGGGAGGTTAGGGCTTTGTCTTATGGTTTCCATACCATATGTACATATACACATACACACATGACAAAAAAGTCAGCAAAGCATCATGATCCATGTCAAGATAGAAATGATAATAAAACCATCGGGTAAAAAACCTCAATTTTACATAACTCAATCACTCGAACTAAGTATAAGGATAGGATTATGCATCTGTATTTTTTGCAGCTCAACCTCTTATCTGCATTGGAGGTGTTGTATTCATGCAGCCCAGACTGAATATTACAGATGAAAATCATCCTTAGAAAAATTGGCTATTAAAGTATAATAGTGTAAAAATTACAAGCATTGAACCTAAATAACATAATGAAAATAAATAAAGTTCGAACCTTTAATGAGTTGAATAATTTAAAATAATTTTATTAGTGGTATCCTTAAATTAGGATAATGCAAATCATTTTAAATAATTTAATAGAACGACTTAATTAATTGTCAATTAAATATTCAGAATTTATAAAAAAAAAACTAATAAATTATTATAGGTATACCCAAGCTTTTATTAAATGTTTTAAGTATCTAATACTCACTAAATTGCTATTAATAATGATAACAATTAAAGATTAAAATCATAAACTTAATCGTCAAGATCATTGGTTAAGTAATTATCATCTCAAAGGAAGATATACTAATAATAGTAATTAAATACTTGATTATAAGTTAATAATTATTTTATCATTAGCGAAGTGTGAATTGTGATTTAAATAATTAATTTAAAATGTAAAGTATGACTTAAATAATTACGTCACATGAATAATTAATTATCTCACTATACTTGTTGTAAATGTGGAGAACTTAATGTTTAATATTGTTGAATGTTGTATACTTTATGTTGTCAAGTTTTAATAATGATATATTTAAGTCATTTAGTTGCATACATTTCTACTTGAATAAAATTATGCTTATGTATAATTTTATTTTCTCGTTTAGATTAGGATCATTAGTCGTTGTTGCGAGTTCACTTGCAAACTATCCACATCCGTATAATTGTTTGAAATGTTATATTTTCCCTTTTGGTAGCCTTGATCGGCCCGAGTTAAGATTTGACCACCATGCACCGAGTGCAACTAGGGTTAACGAATTGACTCAATTTGACACAGAACCGCACTTTTAAACTTTACTAGAAAGATAAAATACCTGCCCCCAGGCTGAAAGTGGTGATAGGGCATAGTGGTGCAAGACAATTCATTATGCACTTGTGATACTAAGAGGGTGAGTCAATGACAATTATCAGTAACTCTAAGTCGATGGCCACCCCTCCTGACATAATAAGAGCTCAGCATAGGCTCATAATTACTAAAAATTTCATGAAGTAACTATAGGGATTACATTGACTTGTTTCATTTCATTATGCTGCTTAGTGGTTTTATCACTAATGCGGCACTGTGACTGCGGGTGAGCAACTTCAGACTGAGGATTAGGATTGAGGTTGGTGGTTCTTTTACCAACTTAGGTTTAGTGAATTGATAATAAATTGGACCTCCTTTTATTCTCTCGCATTATAAATATCACTAAACGGTTAGAGGCTATGGGAGTTTGTGCTCACGTAGTTAGTTTATTTTATGTTTTGTCACATGCTATCAGAACATGATTTATTTTTATGATTAATAAATTTCTAGAATTATTTACCATGTTATGATTCATGTTCTTGAATGTTATTTTTACATCATTTATATTTTTGAGTAACCCTCAACCGGTTAGGGTGGGTTGTTACAGTAGTCAATTGAATAGCTTTCTGAATTATAATATCATAATTTGGATAAAATAAAACCCTCTCCCCACACCGCCCCCCCCCCCCCTTCTCTCTTTTTTTAAAGGGTCTATTTACGAGTGCCTGTTGCATATTTAATACATTGTGTAGGAATACGCATCAAACAAGTAATAAAGTGGTTAAGTAAATATCGTTCCTCGAGGAATTGAAATTTTCCCCCTACTATTTGCACTACGTATATTAATTACTTAATTAAAACATGTAGAGAACATAATTGAGTGGAAACAAAATTGTACCGCATAGAGTTATGTCTAATATATCCTTAGATGAAATCGAGGCAAGGGCTTAAAACAAAAAAAATAGCTATCTATTATATTATTTAAGATGTTCTATGATTTAAACTAATAAATTTCTTTTAATTAAATGATGTATATGAGATGTTCAATTTCACTTAGTTAACTTCTATCAAATTACAATATGATTAGAGTTAATATCCAAGGAAATAAAGGTACTTTAAATGGACTATCACTATGTATTACAATCTACTGCTCTTCCTCGTTCAATATGTCTATCCAAATAAAACAATAACAATGCATTATGAGTGGCTCCTCTACATGGATATTTATGACTCAAATATATATCTACCCAATAATCATAAACTGTCTCAACCATTGACATCATTTATCTGCCTATGTCTTGTGAAAAACTAAATCTCTTTATTACGCAAAAGTTAGTTATGTTTTTGAAGCATTAAGAACTGATTTGAAATAATTAACTCAAAATCAATCATAAAAAGATAGATAATAACAAAGCTATATTAATCACTAACTAAGATTGATTGTTCATCCCAGATCAATACAACTTACCCCATGAAAGGTTTAAGAAGATTCATGAAATTTATGAAAAAGAAGAAGAAAGGAATTATGCAAATATGTGTCACTGAGGCCTTAGCCCAAAACTTCTCTCTAGCTGTGTTCTCTTCCTTGTAACTTGATTACATGACTCCTTCTCAAAAGCTCAAAACCTCTCCTCACAATTCAGAAAAAGTGAAGAACTTCAAGCTCCAAGGTTTGGAAGGAACTTAACTAATTAATCACAAAAATAGCTCTCTTGCAAGAGTGTGAGTAGGTATATTTATAACAACTCCAAGGTAGGTGGCTTAGGGGAATTTCCTAGCAACTTCTTGGCATCTTCTATGCAATTTCCACACCGCAAAGTACTTGGTGTGCTCTCAAAATAATCATTCCCCGTATGTGAGGTGTGATTCTTCTTTAGGTGACAAGATGTTTTTCCTCTTGATTAATCTTTGGTGTTAGTGGAGTTTTTAGAATTATCTACTAAAGTTCATTATTACCTATGTGGAGTGTAACGACTTGG
>JAVDBV010047895.1:0-15806 GCA_032619315.1 Piper longum
CTGACAACTCCGCGTTTGAGTTCCTCACACCCGGAGAACGTGGAGGTTTACGGGTACTGTTTAGTACAGCGCATGTCATGACTTGTGGTTCAAAGGGTACTGATGGCGACTGCCTGAGAGTGCTCGGCCTTCGTGCTCAAGGCCAGGAGAAATATGGAGGTAAGGAGAGGGCTTAGGATTTGAGACCAGAAAATAAAGAAATTGCCTACAACGGCAACAGCAACAGCAACAGCAGTTCAGTCAGTTCGGGATGCTACCAGGTCTGCAGCCCAGTGGCTCCTCAGTAGATGCCCTAGAGAGAGTTAATGAGGAGTATATAATGTTTTATTTCATATGAGAGTTTGCTCTCATAGCCAGTTTGTTATTAGTTATATTCCGGACCAGTAACGCTCGTTACTGAAGTTTTTCTACTATATGTAGGTGACGAGTATGAGATGGATGTGCTAGCTGGACGGAGGAGAAATGAGGTTTTTTGCACAAACTCATATGTTTGGTGAATGATTGTTTAATATTTCGTTTATGCTTTTATTATATTTGAAATGATGTGAGGTAAGGAAAAACATGATGGTGTGATATGGTGAGAAACATGGATGATGTACAGATGGGCTGAGACCCAAGATGCAAATACAGTAGATTAGACTTGTGTGTGAACACTGATGTGCTATATGTGTGTGTATATATATATGGTATGTGTGGTTGTGACAGGGTGGCCCCTAATTACATTTTTAGGGGAAACTCTGTCCGTTTTAAATTGAAATTTTTATTCATTTATTAAAATTGTTGTTTTCATATGAATTGATTGCTAAGTCATCCATGAAATATCCTGCTAGGGTTTTACGTATTCATGCATGTATGACAAGTTATATATTCGTCTTAAGACGCCGAGATTGGATCTGCACGCGTTGGGTTCGGATTAGCCGACCTAACCGGGGCCTGTAACATGCTACTTTGGTTCATGAGGGTGAACCGGATTTGGGGTGTTACAGGGGCGGCAACCTGGCACAAGCAAAGTCGGGAAAATGCGGTAACGAGCGACAGAGGCAATGGGGGCGGGTCACACGGTGGCGTGGTGGCAGCTACGACGGTTATGGGAGACGAAAATTTGAGGTTAGATTAAATCTCGATTATATATATATATATACACACACGCCTAGTTAACTTCATCGCTTAACTACCGCCCGAAAAGGACACAGATGAGTCGCGCCTGACAAGTAGAAAGCTCCGTTTGTGCACCCGACAATGCACAACAATCTAACATGGGATTCCAGAAAACTTTGAAACCCAACGGTGGGACTTCTCGTTGCCTATTGACTAGCTCAACCCAAAGTTCACCCCCTTAATTTCATCCAAAATCAAGTGTTAACTGTCGGTTCATTTGATAATGGCTACTTTAATAAGTAACGGCTTCGTCCAAATTGGGTAGTTATACTTGTTAATCATTCAAGTACTGTCCAAACGTATATTAGTTGAAGCGTTAAATCTGTAATTTAAAAGTTACAAGCCAATATGTTATACAGCCGTACATTTCTTCGCTCTGTATTTTAAAAAAATCTCTAAAGAGAATAACGAATGCCACCATCCTACCCGACTCATCGCAGTAACGCACAAAAGTTCAACGTGACATGTACGTGAAACCACCTTATAGAGGTAATGAATGCAATATTCCTTTTTAATCTTTCTAGGAATGCTTGATTTAAATTGATTAAATAGCCGTGCTAGGCCCACAATTATTAATGTTTAATGTTTACAGAGCAAATCTGGAGTCATTATTGCCTGATTAAAAGAAGCCGGTATTAATGCGTTTGCATTGCCTCCAAAAATGGTATACAAATCAAAAAACAATGAATTGAGCAATTCGCCGGAATGCATACCTCCCTCCTCCCCCTTTGTTATTTATCACGTCTACAACAAAACCAGGACTGATGTTAAACCTGCGGACTATTAATTAACTGCTAAAAATATTTGGCCACTGATTTCTATTTTTAAATAATGACTTGTGGGCTAAATTGACAAAGAATCCAAGCAAACACAGCAAGTGCCAAATCAATGAATCCTGTCATTTTTTATTTAGATCTAACAATAAACTGTACTTTTTTGACAATTTTAAATATGGATTAAATATAACCAATGTAACTTTAATTGGATTAAAAATAATCGAACTATATCCGATCCGAACCTTTTCAATTCCCCTCAAATTTTAAACCCTACTAATTACTCGACAACAAGGGCTGTTTGGCGGGACGATTACGAAGATCCATTTTATTAGTTTCCTATTTAAAAATAATAATAATTAAAAATTAATAATTAAAGATTAAAAATTTTCCCAAGTCCAAGCTCACAGTGAAGGGAAGGAGGACTCCACCGTCTTCACCGATCCCATCTCCAATCTCTTCAATGGCCTACTCACCCAATCTTGCCCCCCACTCCTCCTCTCGATCCCTTACTCTCAAAGCATAGCAGTGGCTCGTTGTGGAGTTAGGTACGAGACCAGCTTTCCTTTTTTTTTTGGATTTTTATTTTTGTTATTTTCTGCTGCTGATTTGAACTTGTCGGGAAAGGCTGGTGATTGATGAATCTGGAGCTGTTCTGTGAGTGAAAAGGCTTGGTTTTCGAGTGGAAAGATGAAATCTTGTGGAGCTTGAGCGGGAATGGGGATGAGCTGACCAGTTTCTGGGGTAGCTCCTGTGTTGTGGAGGTTTTTGAGGTGTGAGTATATCTGGCTTTTGGAGTACTTTTGCTCCCTGGGCTTGCTTGTTGCTGATTTTGAGCTTAGGATGCCAAAATGCAGGTGGAGTTAGAAAATCTTGAATTTGGTTCTCAATGATTCTAACAGGTTTGTTCTTGAAATTGCCTTTGTGTTTGATGATAACACCCATTCAGTTAACATTTCTATGATTTTAATGCGGAAGAGCTGGTGGAAGTTTCGTTTCTGCTTTATGCCGCATTTGCTGTCTGATTACTTTGTTAGAATGCAGATCCGGGATAATGCATTCTAAAGGACCACACCTAAGTTGTTAAAGATGAAATATTGTTTTCAGTTTTGAATTTATGCCTTTTATTCTACAGCAAATATTTCAACCAATTTATGACTTTCAAATGCACAATACATCTTGAAGACCACCTTAAATTTAGTTGGTAAAGTTTGAGGATTTGTGATATTGATAATTTCTTTTAATCTGTCAATTGTAAGAGAGCATTTGCACTTTGCTGGCCGTGTACAGAAAGTGATGAATTTAAATATTAAGGAACGTGTATGAGCTCTCCCCTGCATTGCAAATCTTCACCAACATGTTCTTGGAGAGCTTATACACAACAGTGAAATATCTTAATTTGAAACCTATTTTTCTTGACTTCATTCAGGCAAGCTATTAGTATGATATTGGCCAAACCACACCTGCAGATTTGAGACAGAGGTCATTGATTCTAGTTTTCATTGAGGCAGTAATCTGCATTATGTACCCCTTGCCTTTTCTTACTATCCAGAGAGTAGACGAGCTTTCCTGTTGTTAAAATGTTGAAAGGCATATTGCCCTTTGTGCTATAATAAACCTGTGGCTCACTGACCACTTTTGTGACCGTGATTTTTTTTTTAATTTTTTGTTTTTTTTTCTCAGATCATATACATGCATGATTCTTGTAATGCTTGTGCTTGGAAGTCAGTGTTGCAGTTTATCCATGTGTTCTAACGGTTAGAAAACCACTGTTCCTTAAAGTTGTTACAAAATTATTTAAGTACATTTAAGGCAGGCCGGAATCACTGGGCAGTGTAAAGTGTCTTCTTCTGAAGATGTCTATATTCACGTGATTGTTTGCAATACATTCATGTAATTGAGTGTATACTGATAATGTTTAAGGGATCACTTATTGGGTAATATTGATCTGCAGGTTGAGGTGGTATTATTCTCTAAGCAATAATGTCAAGAATTTCTAAATTGAAGCCTGAAAAATCCATAGTAAAATTCGTATTCCGGCTCCAGTTCCATGCAACGAATGTAAGTCCTCAATCAAGCTTTTGTTCTGGGTGACCACCTTCCACGGGTTTCATTTTTTGCCTTATGGCCTCTTCCTCTTTTCTTGCGTGTAGAAGAAAGCTATGTTTACCCTGGTTCCTATATGACTTTCATCACATTTGTCCGTGCCGCACGCCTAAATTTTTAAAGTGCAAGTTTCTTACTCTAAAACGGCTTCTTCATAGTAATACTCATTTATCTGCCCCTGCATTGAAGTTGTACTTTCTACTCTCAAGACTGTTACATTGCTTTCTATCTTCTGCAGATTCCTCAAACAGGCTGGGACAAGTTGCTTGTGTCCTTTATTCCTGTTGATTCTGGAAAAGCGTCAGCAAAGACAACTAAAGCAAATGTGAAGAATGGAGCATGCAGATGGTCTGATCCCATCTATGAGACAGCTAAGCTTCTTCAAAATGCGAAATCAAAGAAGTTTGATGAAAAATTTTGTAAACTTGTGGTGGAAATGGTATTAATTCCCCTTACTTAGTCAGTCCAATTTGCTTTGCCTGAGTTTCGTTCATGAAGTAAAATGTTCTTCTAACCATATTTAATTCACCCAAAGGGCTCTGCTCGGTCAAATGTGCTTGGTGAGACGATCATCAACCTTGCTGATTATGTGGATTCATCGAAACCATATTCTGTTGCACTTCCTCTTGAAGGGTGCGGTTCAGGAACCATTTTGCATGTGAGGACATTATCATATATAGAGTGTGAAAATTACTGGATGATTTCTACCTTGTTACATTGTTTATGATTACAGGTTGTCAAATTGTTGATTGCTTGTTGATTGTTCTTGATATTTTCTCCTTTTTCTATTGCCGTTTATGGCATTTTAGTACTATCTGTTGTCATTGCTAGCTTTTAGAGTAGAAGCTATAGAGCATGTTGATTGTACCCATCATTGACAGTAATTGTGCTATGGCAGGCAACCGTCCAACTTCTCACATCAAAAACAGGTTTCAGGTGCGTGATCAATGCCTGATGAAAGAGTTATATCTTAAGAAATGCTTTACTTTTTGACAACTCCCAGTTTATTGCATACCCATTTTTTTTTACAAAAAAAAAATCTTATATGCTGTTTTGATTATTGCATGTTGGGTTGCTACAGGGAGTTTGAAAAGCAGAGAGAGCTTAGGGAGAAGGGATTCCGCTCAGTTACTGAGCCAACCGCTAATGATCCGATTGAAAGGGTACAGTAATGTTTAACTTTTTAGCTTTTTTGTTTGGATAATTGAGAAATTATTTACAGTGTGTCCATATAGAAATTTTTGTGGACATGTTTTCACCTGTGTACTTAATGTTTAACGGCAACCTAATTGATGAAGAATAATTCAATGAAAAAAAAAACTATCGAGGGATAAGAAAGGGAGAAATCAAAGATGATTAAATAAGGACAATGGAGATACCAAAACACCATTGTGTCTTTGCTTCTTAATCAATCTCAAACCCTGATTTACAATGTTTAAACAGCTACTATTTTTAGGCTAATGCTAAGGATCTTTAACTAAATAGAGTCTAATACCTGATTAATGTAATTACCAAGACTACAAATAGCTCCTTAGACGTATAAAATTACAAAATATCACAAGCTAGGATACTCCTGATGTGTTTATAAATTCATGTCACTTGACCATGAGCACTTTCTTTTTTTTACCTTACCGTCTCTTGTAATATTCTTTATTTCATGCATGGCTTATTGATGAGGACTAATTCATGCTTTACAGTCAAATCCGAAAGTCAAATTTAAATCTGATAATGTGGAACTTCCTTCACTTGAGGAAGAAAGAGAAGTAAGCAATGATGACTATGCAGATTCAGCAGTTGGCATTGATGGTTTGTCCAACACTTCAGGAAGTCTCCATATTGACAAGCACGATATTTCTATGAATTATGAAGTTGACAGCCTCAAAAGCACCATGTCTGGTGATTTAATCGGATTTTCTCTTGACCCAGTTCCTCAAGTTGTAAAAGAAAGCCTTTCTGAATCTTGTACTCTCACCCAAGGTAGTCATGAGTGGGTGCACGGGTGGAGTTCTGATTACTCCATGGATAATGATAAGTCAACTGCTTACGAGGACAATAATAGATTCAGTAGGAGTTTAGAAATTGCAGAGGCTTCTATTCAAGAGCTCATAATAGAAATAAGCTCATTGCAGAGCCACACAGACATAATTGGTGTTGAAACACAAAAGTTTGGCCTTGTACTTGCATCAGAGATTGCTTCCAGCGAAAAACTGTCAAGTGAGGTATCCATTTTGAAGGCAGAGTGTTCAAAACTGAAAAACGAAGTTAAAAATATGAGTTCATCTGAAGAAATCCCCTACAGAATCAGCAGAGGGCTTCATCCAGATGAAAATAATTTGCAGGCAAATAATGTGATCAGAGAAAAAGTATCTTCCCTCATGTGTGAGTTGGAGGAATCCAAATCAGAGCGCGAGGACCTGATAAAGAAAATGAATCAGATGGAATGCTACTATGAAGCACTGCTCCAGGAAGTTGAGATGAATCAGAAACAGCTGGTTGATGAATTACAAAATCTAAGAAATGAGCATTCTACTTGCCTTTATAGAAATTCATCCTCCGAAGCCCAACTTGAAAAAGTGCATGTGGAGATGAGAGAGCAGCATTTAAGTTTTATTAGAGAACGGCAAGAATTGGATATTCTCAACAAGAAGCTTGAGAAAAAAGCTGCAGCTTCAGAAGCTGCTCTGAAGAAGCTTCGCTTGAATTACTCTGTTGCAGTAGAACAGCTACAGAAGGACCTTGAGCTGCTTTCTTTTCAAGTTATATCTATGTTTGAGACAAATGACAACCTTGCCAAGCAAGCTTTTGAGGAAGCTTCCCAGAATACGCTACTAGACTTTGTGCAAGAAGAATTCCCGGGAGATATGAGTGATGAACATCTTATGACACAAATGTGTGATAGTCAAGTAATGGAGATAAGAAAGAGTGGAAAAAGTCCATTTGGCCTTCTTAACTCTTCAAGGGAAATACTCGTATCAAAACTGTATCATGAGGTAAACGCAATACAAAATTTGGATGAAGAATCTCTTTCAAAGAAAATTGAAAGATCTGTTTGGCTTCAAGAAAATCTACTCAAAAAGGCGAAGTCAGAGCTGTCCGAAATGTGTAAAGAGAATTTGCATTTGGGAGTTTTTTCAATTGTTTTGCAACAAAGTCTTTACCAAGCCATCGGCGAAATGAATCTCATGGTAGACAAGTTCAACAACCTTTCTCAGCTATTTAAGCAGTCAACTGAAGATAAGGAGTTGTTATACCTTAAACTGCAATCTTCTTTTGATGACATAGACAAACTGAGGGAGTCTGAGCAGAAATATTTAACAAAATGCACTAATCTATTTTTGGAGAATCACATTTTGGAGGAAAAGTTACAAACTGCTATAGATGAAAATTGTTTCCTAGCTAAAAAGTTGTTCGACTCTCAAGAAATTGTAGCAGAGCATGAAGCCCATGCAAAAGAATATGAGACTGAGGGGAAGGAGATGAAAAATAAGTTGGAAGAGACCAATTTTGAGAAAATGAGACTTGAATTTGAGCTGGATTCTTCACATGAGGAAATCAGCACCATGAAGAAAGAATTTGTTCAGCTTACAGCTGATAAAAATTATGCAGAGAAATCTATCCTCTATCTAGAAAACAATTTGAAGTGCCTGGTATCTAATATGGTTTTGTATTGCAACAAATTAAGTGGACCTGAAATTACAACACTCCAGTTGGAGTCCATGGACTCTGCAGGGATTATCTCACAGCTGGAACGTCTTCAAAAAGGGGTTTGTGAACAATTGTTTCAGATAAGTCAAGATAAGATAGTACTTGAAAATGAAAGAGAGAATGCAAAATCAAAAATTATATTACTGCAGCAAAAGTATGATTCTGACACGCAAGACCTATCAAAGAAGTTTGAATTAGCTAGATTAGAAGCAGAGCAACATGGGCTAGAGGTCCAATCTCTAATAGATAAGCTTAGTGAAGCCGGAGAAAGACATGCAGTTAAAAGCAAGGAAATGGTATCAAAACATACCGAGTTAGAAAAAGAATTGATGAATCATATTGATGAGAACAAAAATCTTAAACAGCAAATTCAAAATTTTGAGGGCATCATCAGAGAGTTTGAGAAGGCAAAAATTTCTCTTCTTGATGACATAAAAGCTTTGGAAACTGAAAAAACAGATTCTTCTCAATTGACAAGTGAACTTTGTAGCTTGAAAGAAAACACGGTGCTTATCGGTAATGAGTTGCTGGCTGAAAAGAACTTAAGAAGTATCCTGGAGCTCAAAGAAAAGGATTACATATCTGAAATGAACTATAGGCAACAATGTATTGATGATCAAAATGCTGAACTACTGCTGCTCAATAAACTGGTAATGGATCTTGAGTCGGACAACTTACAATTGAAGCAACAGAATGAAAAGTTGGAAATTTGTCGCATGAAGTATGTGACAACCACCGCTGATCTGGAAACCAGTTTTGTCTCTTTGTATGAGCATTTCGTGGCTTCAGATATTGAACTTTTGGTTACAAAGGATCAATTTTCAGTTGAAATGCTCGAGTTCAATAATCAGATCGAATCCCTTAAGAAGTGTAATGAAGACTTCCAACTGAGACATCTAGATGTCATTAATACTCTGGCAAACTTCAGATCTATTAAGGAACTCTACATTAAAGAAAATGGAAGACTCTCTTCCATGCTGGTGTCACTGGAAACTCAATTGCAAAAAACTGCGGGTGTGAAAAGTGAACTAGAACTTCAAACTATTTGGCCTGAAGCAGCAGAAGGCAAAGTTGGTGATAGTCAGGAGAAAAAAACACAAGATGCTGTTTTAGAGCTATTAGAAAGCGAAATTCAGAATCTTGGGAAGGAATTAGAGTATTTGAAGTCTTCCAGGGATGAGTTGGACATTGAAGTTATTGTTCTTAGGTCTAAGTTGCATGAGCAGCAGACCCAGATGTCTCTGATGCAGGAATTACATGACAAGATGGCTATTCTGCGGGAAGAACATAATGTGCTCACTTACAAGCTTTCTGAACAGATTCTGAAGACTGAAGAATTCAAGAACCTGTCCATTCATTTGAGAGAACTTAAGGACAAGGCTGAGGCTGAATGTTTTCAAGGTCGTGAAAAAGGAGATAATGTAATGCCAGTTGCACATGAGTCACTGCGCATAGCTTTCATAAGAGAACAATGTGAAAGCAAAGTGCAAGAACTTAGAAGCCAGCTGTATGCCTCAAAAAGACATGGTGAAGAGATGCTCTTAAAACTGCAAAATGCTGTTGATGAGATTGAGAGTCGAAAAAAATGTGAGGCTTCACTGGCCAAAAAAAATGAAGATCTTTCAGAGAAGATCTTAAAATTGGACAAAGATCTACAATTTGCACTTGCTGAAAATAGAGAAAGGGCAAATACTTTTGATAGGATGAATGCGCAACTGGAATGCTCTATGATTTGCCTTGATTGTTGTAAAGAAGAAAAGCTGAGGCTCGAAAATTCTCTCCAACAATGTTCTAAAGAGAGGACACAGCTAGCTAATGAACTTAGCTTACTTAAAGACGTTTTAGAAAGTTCTGTATCTCTAGCTGGAAGTAAGGAACAAAAAGATAATGGACTTGATCCGCTTCAAAATCCCACTGATAATAGGAGCATGCAGCTGAGCCGGAAAATATGCCAGGTATCTTAGTTCATGCATCACATGTCTGAGTGAAATGAAATTTTCAAAGAGAATGTATGCCATTGACATGTACTCATTAATTTTATAGATATAGGAGTACAATTTGCAAATATCAATAGAAAGTGTATTTTACTCTTTGTGGATACAATTTGCAAATATCCCACTGATAACAGATCAACTATTGTGCTCCCACTCTCAAGATAATGATGCTTATACTTATGAAATGCCCTCTACACTACACTGTTCTAGGGAAAACTTATTATTCTATGAATTTGTTCGGATATAATTTCTTTGGTCATTTACATCATTTTGTTAGTCTTGAGACTGCATACCCAAAATTATTATTTTCTAACAATTTTATGACTGCTATTGTGATTGGAAAAAAAATATTGCTAAAATTGATTTTTCTTGTTTGGTTTTGAAATGAATATGCGCATTAGCAGTTGCATTTATATATGGAAATATCCTTAGTGAATCCTATAATTGTTTGTCTCAGACATGAATTTGGAGATTGTCATGAAGTTAAATGTAGCACGGTACATTTTGTGGTCCACTTAAATTCTCTCTTTGTTCCTCAGGATGCATCACAAAATGGTCTTGCAATTTCATTGGAACTTCTGAAGGATCAAGATGGAGCCCTCGAGAATAGCATGAAGCAAATAACTCAGATGAATGAGAAGTTCCGAGAGGGGAGTTTAAAGCCCAGTATAGACAGCATTCAAAGAGAGGTAGGTAATCTTTGAGCTTTCTTTCATTAGACAACAATGTATTCTACAAGACTATTATGCACTTTTAAGAAAATAATCTGCTGGAAGGTCTTACAACTAATATTTCCTGTAAGACCTAATAAATAACTAGAAAAGCACTCATTCTTGAAATAACAAAGCTGCGATAAGGATATTTAATGGGTGAGTGATTTACTTAAAGTTGATTAGACCTTATAGCCATATTAGGCCTTACAGCAGATTACCACTCGCACTTTAAAATAACTATGCACCGAATAAAATTAGATGAGACATAGCTTTTGTTCTTTATCTGTACACATGGGAACTGGTGTCTTTCCGGTGGTTGTCTTCTTGGCCAATCTTCATGAGATTGGCGTCAGTCTTACTTTTATGGGAAATACTAATTTTGTAGTCTATGGAATGATGCTCTTTGTATGGGGTTGTGATAAAAAGTTCTTTCTCATGCAGTTAGAGAGGCTAAAAGTTGAGAATTCGAATTCCCTTCTTCCTTCTAATGACTACGAAAATGAACCATGTTCATCAGGCTTACAGGAGTTGGTGCAATTGGACATGGTAAGGAAAAATCTAAGAGCTAAGGACACGTTAACGCATCTGCAGCACTTGGAATATATTAACTTCTTTTTTTTCTCATTTTTTGTAGGTAAACGAGCAACTGGGTAACATGTTTCCATCTTACAAGGAGCTTTCTGGCAGTAGGAATGCAGTGGAAAAGGTTCTGGCTTTGGAAATTGAATTAGCCGAAGCTCTAGAATCGAGAAAGAAGTCCTATGGTCATTTTCAAAGGTTAATATTTTATTTGTTTCTTACCGTGTGAGCGTACCATGTAGGCCTTAAATTATGGCCTACATAATGTATAAATGAAGAACTTTGAGCCATCTGGTTATAACGGCTTCTTTCTTCTGTTTGATGGCTAGTACGTTGCTAAAACAGCACAAGGATGACGAAGCTGTATTTCAGAGCTTCAGAGATATAAATGAATTGATTAAAGACATGCTTGGGATGAAGAGAAGACATGAGGCCATGGATAATGAATTGAAAGAAATGCATGGTCGATATTCAGAGCTGAGCCTCCGCTTTGCTGAAGTTGAAGGGGAGAGACAAAAACTGATGATCACTCTCAAAAACATCAAACTGCCCAAGAGACAATAAGATATTCAAAACCACTGAATTGGATGCCCGATAAGAATCCTGTAAAAAAGCTTGTCAGTTGGATAGGAGAATCTGTGGAAGATGCCAAGATAAGTGTAGATTTTTTTTGTAAATAGAGTCATACTCCTATTATATCCGTGGCAATCACAGTAGAATGCGATCTTTGCTTCGATATCTTCCACCCATTTGTTACCAAAAAATTAATGTAACGGACTTGGATCGTGAATCCTTGCAAGAGAAGAGATGGCAAAAGTATTTATCTGTCAGATTCCTTTACCTGCACGCAATATTGTTGGACAGAATATCACTGTTGATTATCATGTAATTTAACTTCTTGTAAATCAGTTAAATTGAAGAAATTTTTCACTCGGGATGGTATATCCATGTGGGAACCGCACAAATGATCATGGGCTGGTATGCCAGGGTAAGTACGTGAGACATCCCAACATAACAACTCCATGAGGTAGGTAACCACGAAAGCATCTGATTTTGAGAAGCGTGGCAACCCCAAAGACCCGGAGCATTGTCATGTTCATATCATGGATACTGGGTGACAATTCACAAGCCCAGCTTCTGATAACGAGCAAAGCATATAAGAAATTGGCTGGACGATGAATGCTTTGCTCCCCAACCAATAACACAGATCCCAAATATATTATAATTATGAGAGGGGTGGCTGAGCCCTGGGGGTGATGATTACTGTAAAGCTACATGAATCCCAATTTTCTTACAACTTATTATCAATAAACCACAACTTTATATATTAAAACCAGCAACTGAAAGCTCGGTTAGAGATTAAAATTTTGGATTTTCGAAGTCTGTAGAGCTCGATGATTTTTTCATCATCACCATTTGGAAGAAACCACCCTTGATAAATATGGGCAAGTGATAAAGAATTGTCATGGGTGTAGCCAAGTAACCATAAGAGAACTATGGTCGAGAGTTGGTTTTCCGAACTGCAGCAACAGCCTTCTTAGCAAACTCATCTGCAGGAGTACATCTCGAGTCTTGGGAGACCTCAGCTATCTTTCTCATAGTTTCATCATAAGCCTTGTATAGCTTCCAGTTAGCAAGTTTATTGTATTGAACCAGGCCTGATTTCCATGTTTGATTTGATCGCGCCCGGAACAACATTTATGACGTCTATTCCGAAAGGCTTAAGTTCCAATCTGAAAAAACACAGAAAATTCATCAATAAAAGCTCACTCGTGGCAATTCTGAAATATTAATCATGACAATTCCAAAAACAAATCCTTCCTCAAACATCTTCCGTAAGAATGATATCATTGAATAGCCACTTATTAAGCAATCTCCATGTTAGCTTCAAAAGGGGTGTAAGAAGCATCCACGTTCAAGGATAAGATTCACAAAGCGCATTGGTGAAAATAACCCGAGTAATATATACTTTCTCATCTTCTTCTACCAACTTTTTGTAGAATTTACTTCTTTAGAGCAATCAACTCCATCTTCTGATCAGAAGGGTTGAGATTAAAACCTTAAGCTGTCAGTTAAGGCATGGAGAGCAGCTTTTGATGCCGAATAAGCACCAGCCCAAGGACCAGGAGCCAGAGCGGAGACACCTCCTATATAAACAATTTTACCCTCTTTCCTGCTTGCCATAAGAGGGACAACCGACTGAATAACCCTCATTGCATCTGTATCCAGTCATGCAGAATACAACAGCTCTAAATGCAATAATAGAAATGATCATCCTATAGGATTGTAGCAGCAGATTTAATAATTCGACATAAAAAGAGAAAAAGATGTAGACAAACAAGCTTGATAATCAACCTACAGCTAGAAATGGTCAAGAGAAAGAAAAAAAAAGATGTAGACAAACAAGTTTGATAATCAACCTACGCTAACAATATCACCAATCTTTCAAGTGTCAGGTGCATCCAGAGATTTATTACGTGCAATGTACAATAAAACCTACTAATATTTACTTTGAATAAAACCAATGTCCAAAGTAATACCATCTGTGCGTGCAACTTGCCAGCTATTCGTAGGAAAGCCACAAATAAATATTATAATTATTATCACTAAGTTGGTCGAAAGACGTAACAAAAGACCACCCAAAGAGAATCGTTTAATAGCTTCCATCAGTAGCTCAATGCTTTCGGTGCAACTCATGGTAAGAATGCATCAATTATAATTTTAAAATTCTTTTTCCGCTTCAAAATTTTTAAAATTACAATAATTTATCTAGTCAAACTCCACGAATAACTTCATATTGATTAATTTTGTTAGACTCCGCAAATCAAGTAATAAAAATTATCAAAATATATTACCTTTTTTTAAAAAAATTAGCTAATTAAATATATTTAAATAATGTAAATCATATATTTATTAATTTTAAATATTAAAAAAATTTAATATAAATAACTACGAGTTGACATTTTGAGTCGAATATAAATTTTCAGCTTTTTTAGTTATGCATCAATTGGGTGGGTGAGAGTTGGGATGTTCGGAACTCCGGCTTATGGCAAAAGAATATGGTGTTTGTGTGGGTTGAGTGCCGTCGAGGATGGAGGTGGTATTCACCCCGAGTACTTACAAATACACTGCAAATAAACTAAAAGAGCAGCCCCGGCTCGACCGGCTCAACTCACAACTTAGTCCTCGATTCCGATGGATTTTGCACCATGTTGTTTAGCTTAGACAAAAATTGGACTTAAAATTAATTGTACTACTTATATCAATAAATAAAGAAAATGAGATTCGACTTGTATGGATCAAAGCTTGGTAGGTTCGTCATCGTCAGAGCAGTCACATTTTTTTATTTTATGATTAATACCACCTGTTTTCCCTGTAGTCCGGGTTTAATTGAGATGGCAAAGCTTAGTATGTTGTAAAAATTAAACTCCTCTTATAAAATATTTAACTCAAAATAAATGAAAACACAAGGCTTTAATGTACGGTTATTTTTAATCTACCATACAGTATCATAAACAAATATAACTTTTATGAAAATCACATGACTAGGGCTAAGTACCAATCGGATAAAAAAGGAACTTAGCTTAATTCATCCAATGGACATCCTTAATTAGTATTTAAGTAGGATTACTCTTTGACAAATCATGAGAATTCAATAAAGAGCTTTTTACCAAAATAGGATTTTTTTTAATCCTATCGAATGGTAAAAAAATTAACCAATTTTTTTATTATAATGGAAAAATTGCCCTCTCATTTTAAAAAAAATATTTTTTTTAAAAAAAATGGCCTAGATGTTGCCACCCTTGGCCAGTGGAAGCTAGCCTCCGACGGAGGTGGTTGGTCCCCTTCAGCTGGCTGCACCATGCCCAACCAAGTCCTGGGTCCCCCCCCCCCACCAAAAATTGTATTTTTTTCCCATTTTATAATAATTAGGTATGATTTTTTCCACCACCTCATAATATAAAAAACTTATTTTTAGTAAAAAACTCCTAATTAAATTTAGTAAAATTAAAATAAACGTGATTAGGATCATCTATGACTTATTAGAATAAGAATACTTTCTTTATGTCAAAAAAATTGTGCTAGCTATATATATATAAGTCATCATGATGGTGAATTAGACAATCTTACTTTGCATTTAAAATTTATGAAAATCATAAGTATTAATTTATTCGACATGAGAAGGCATGCATGCAAAAGTTAATAAATTTAAGAAAATTATTTTTATAGGAAAACTGCTAATACTCTTATTGGTATTGTATTTCTGTAAAATTATTTTATTTACTATTAAGTCTAAAATGGTCTGAATCATATTTAGAGATGTGATTATTACATCTGTCTAATAATTACTTGCCAAAATTTGTCTACTTCGTCGCTCATTTTGGCCGTTGTAAAGATAAACAGCAATTGTTGGGAGACATATATTAAAAAAAGGGATGGCTTCCCCAAAGCATCAAGCGGAAATTATAAGCCCAACACCTACTCGTGTATATCAACCACTTTATTTATATTAAATTGCTGGAATTTTTTTTGCCTTCACTGTTTTAACCTTTTTTACGCATAGTTAATTGCGGCCCTATATTAATTTTATGAGTCTTTTAATACAAAATTAATTTGAAATTATTATTATTATTATTATTATTTATTATTACGAAAGTAGTAGATTATAATTATATCAAGATTAGGAATTTCAAAATTTTAATATTTTTATAATTATATTATCAAATTAAAATTTATTATTTAATAATATACACTCAATTCAGATTTTTATAAATTAT
>JAVDBV010047897.1:0-14792 GCA_032619315.1 Piper longum
CACAATATATATATATATATATATATATATTGTGATGTAATGATGGACAGGTAAGTTTTCTTATTGTACTTTTAAGGGAAACTCTATCCGTCTATTTACAAGATTTTTATAATATTGAAATTGATTGGACTGTGATTTTTTTGTCATCATATCATTCACATAATGTTCTGATAGGTTGAGCATTTCATGCATTTATAGTGGCATGCTTTCTCATCTTATGGCGCTTAAAGTAGGTTCTTTCCACTTAACTTAAGGTTGACCAAATTAATTGAATTGAGAAATTGTTTGGTCCCCCATAACATTTCCAGTTCGATTAACAGTAAAATGGATTTGGGGTGTTACAAGCATATTATGGGCCAGAGACAGTTGGTTGGAATGATGGCGCAACTGACCATTTAGCCAAGTGTACTTGAGAAGATTAGGACTGCACAGGAAGTAGACCCATAGTTGAAGTAGTGGTTGGTACAGGAAACACATGAAGAATTGGCCATAGATGCAAATGGGTTAGTTAGACTGAGAGGTAGACTCCTTGTCCCAAATGTTTCAGGGTGTCCCGGACTTCGAAGTACACTTCTTCAAAAAGCTCACACGTCGAGATGCTCAGTGCATCCAAGTGGAGTGAAGATGTACCATGATGTCCAATAAACATATTGGTGGCCAGGAATGAAGAGAGAGGTATACAACACAGATGTCAGATGTTTGGTGTGCCTGAGGATGAAAGCCGAACATGTAATACAACACAGATGTCAGATGTTTGGTGTGCCAGAGGATGAAAGCCGAACATGTACGTCCATGTGGAACACTACAGTCATTGGAAACCCCAGAGAGGAAGTGGGAGAGAATAGCCTAAAACTTTATAGACAGTTTACCTAGGACCCACCTACATAAGGAAGCGATATGAGTCATAGTAGATCCACTCACAAAGAGTGCACACTTAATTCCAATCAAGATGGATTACCCACTAACCACTTTGGCCACGTTGTACAAAAACCAGATGGTCGAGCTACATGGAGTGCCACAGTAGATCATATCAGATAGGGATCCGATCCGATATTTAGAGCTCTGGAGAGATTCACACCAAATTTGGTTCCTACTAAAGAAGGATAGAGCATTTTTATGAGGGCCTCCATCATGAGATCAGGATGGTCTATTTAGATAGGAAGTTTGCTACCTTCAGTGATGTAGTGAGAGCTACAAGCAAGGCAGAGCGAGTTATAACTACTAGACCTCGCCGGGATTTTGACCATAGGCTGCAACATATCAACCAGATTAGGGAGCACAACAAAGACGTTGAACAGATACAACAATTGCAATGAGGGCTATGGATGGCCAAGTTCAGGGCTAGTGAGCACCCTTTTGTCAGAATTACCAACATCATCATGGAGCTGAATGTAGAGTAGGCATGAATGTTTTTTATAGTTGTGGTTAGCCAGGACATCAGGCCACAAATTGCAGAGCAGACACTAAGGTGTGCTATAGTTGCGGTCAGCCATTGCATATAGTTGCAATTTGTCCAACTGGCCAGACCCAGTAGTTGACTCTCCCAGCGCCTCAACAGAGACATGCACTCACAACTCCCCCGCAACAACCACAATAGAGAAGCCAACAAAACCAAGGTCAAGGCTAGAGAGGCGGAGACCAACCACCACATATACAACAGCAGAGGGGATAGAACCAGAGAGGGTGCATGGGTGTAGGGCAAGCTAGACAGGAGTGGAACAAACAACATGCACCGCTAGCTCAGAATCAAACTGTACCACCAGCAACATCTCCTACCTCAGCACAACACCAGCCAATGAGGATGTATGCAGCAACTGTAGCAGAGGCAATTGAGGATACGACAATCATGGCAGAAAGATTTGAATAGTAGACAAAGAAGATGGGTGGAGATGTTAGCAGATTAGGAGATTAACATAATGTACCACAAGGGCAAAGTAAATGTGGTAGCAGATGCATTGAGTAGGAAGCCAAGAGTCTCATACTCTGTAGGATTGGCAGTAGTGTCAGTGACTCAGTATACTACGGGCTAGAGACAATTGGTTGGAATGATGGCGAGACTGACCATTCAGCCGAGCGTCCTTGTGCAAATCAAGATTGCACAAGAAGTAGACCAACAATTGAAGTAGTGGTTGGAACAGGGCACACATCAAGAATTGGCTAGAAATGAAGAGAGAGAGGTGTATGACACTGTTGCCAAATGTTTGGTGTGCCTACAAGTGAAAGCCGAGCATGTACGCCTAGGTGGAATGCTTCAGCCATTGGAAACCCTGGAGTAGAAGTGGGAGTATAGCATACGACTTTGTCGTCGGTTGGCCTAGGACCCCCCTACAAAAGGATAAAATATGGGTCATAGTAGAGCACACACTTCATACCAATCAGGATGGATTACCCACTGGCCATGCTGTTCCGAGACCAGATAGTCACGCTGCATAGAGTGCCACGGGAGATTATATAAGACATGGACCCGAGGTTCACGTCTCGATTTTGGAAAGCTTTTCAGACAACTATGGACATTGATTTGAGATTCAACATAGCCTTTCACCCACAAACAGATGGGCAGACTAAGAGAACCATACAGATCCCAGAGGATTTGCTTTAAGTATGCATTTTGGATTTCGGAGGAAGTTGGGAGGAACACCTACCTCTAATAGGTTCAAGGCACTAAACGGTAAACCATGTCGATCCCCAGTACTGTTGGGTACAAGCCAGTGAGCCAACAGTAGTTGGGCTAGAGATGATCTAGTAGACACAAGAAGTGGTAATGCAAATCAGGAAGAAAATGAGGTCAGCTCAAGAGAGACAGAAAAGTTATGGTGATCAGCCCAGATGTGAGGTTCATTTCACGTTAGGAGAACACATTCTTTTAAATATCTCTCCAACTAAGGGAAGCACGAGATTCGGGATGCGGGGGAAACTTTGTCTGTGATACATTATACCTTACCAAAGATTATTTTTTAAGATTATGGATGAGTTTGAAACTTCCGTAATTAAAATTTTGAGGACAAAATTTTTCTAAGGAGGGGAGTTTGTAAAATCCTTGACTAGAGACAAAGTATTATATTAGCCAACCAGTCAGTTCAAGCGTCGGTTTGAGTTGAGTCAATTTCATGAACTACGTGCTGAGTCGAGTCGAGCCATGAGTTATGAGCGATAAGGCCAAATGTACCTGAATATATAATGATAATGTCATAAAGATGATTAGAAATGAGTTATCAGAGTATATAATAATACGTAGTATTTTTTACGTATTTGATCGTAGAATTATTTTCATGTTGAATAACGCATTAGGAGGCATTACGGAGCAGTTTGGGTGGGTTATTACTTATAGAACATGTCATTTAGAGGTTATGGTGTGTATTATATTTTATAAGATCTTTCCTTATTTTTTTGGATTTATTACGAGTTAGTTATTATTTTTTACTCGAGTTAAAAACGAGTCAAGTTTTATTCATGAATCTACCACAGAACTTCTCCGTGACATTTTCTCCCCCAAACCTCGATCACCACCCATCGCCACCCTTGTCCTTACAGCCCACGCCACCTCTACCCGCAACACCGCTACCGATCAACGCCATCAAGTACCACCGTGTTGTCGACGTGCCACCCTTAGCCATCCTGGCAACCACCCGGTCTCCACGACGCATGGGAACCATGCCCTAGCGTTGCCTATTTTGCCGCCCTCTGTGCCGCTCCGCCGTGGCTGTGTCGCCGACACTGCCCCCTTCAACCCTAGACCATTTCCCCTAAAACCAACCAAGAGCCAATCGAATGACCGACTGCTATTGTCCTCACTTCCACCGCCATTGGGTCAAGTTCGCAGAGTCGGTGCCAACCTGTAGCCTTTACGGAAAATCGCCAAAAATCTGCTAGAAAGCTGCCAGAAACTGCAAGAAAATTAGATTCCCTGAAAATCTCTAGATCTTTTGCTAAATTCATCCAGTAGAACCCGATCAAACTTTAGACACTGCCAGATGCTGAATTTAAGCCTTGAGCCACGCAATGAAACCCTAGTTGTCGCTGATTACTAAGGACGCAAGGTAATATCAACTCTGACTTAATTACTTAAGATGATAATTATTAGCACAACATGCTAGGATTGATGGGTTGACATGTTAACTATTTTATTGTAATAAAAATATGAATTTGCTTGATTGAATATTATTGAAACGAGTACTAAAGAACTAATTAGGTAAATTAAGTAAGAATTGTAATCTAATGCAATGTAGCATAGGAAATCTTACATGGATTGGGATTGATGTGTGATTGATGTGAGTATGTATTGATGTATGTGTGCTATAGGATGTGTGAATGCATCATAAGGGGGCGTTAGCTTTTAGTTTGATGTGTATGTACAGAGTAGGAGCTCACCACCTAGGCGCGTAGACACAATTAGAGCTTATACTAGGTCTGTTTAGGACTCTTCTGGTTTGATTTCCATACTCAGTCGTGTTTTGTGGAAACAAATAAGCGGACATGTTGAGTGGTAGATTTATTATATCCCGCTCCATACGGGCTATCTAGTCGTATGAGATTTCTAGATTAATAACCTTTAAGGATAAGATCCCTCGATTTTTTATTTCAAAAACTAAGATCCAATTCACGATGCATTTGGGCTGATTATATTGAAACCCCTACCCAAGACTATGTACATATAGTTTTTTGCATTTTCAGTGAGATGTGAGATGAGGGAAGCCGACAGCCGTGTCTTGAGATAGGGTGTATGTTTGTCAAAGCGGGCTCTGAAATGTATGTTTAGACTTGTGGTTTCAAAGGGTACTAAAGGTGCATGCCTAAGATTACATAGCCTATATATTCATGGCCAGGTGTGATATAGAGGATGTAGATGGCTGAAAGAGAAAGAGAATGATTTTTCTACACAAGGGATAGTTTAAAGTGGCCAATGAATGTGGATGAGATAGAAAGGGGATGCTATCACGTGATGTCGATGAGAAAGGGGATGCTATCACGTGATGTCGATGACTCTTAGTTATTGCCCTTATGATAGTTTATGAGGAAGAATCATGATGTTTTCATTCAACAGAGAGTCAATTCTCCTTTATCAGTTTCTTATTAGTCATTTCTAAACTGGTAACACTCATAACTAACGTCTTTTATTATCTATGTAGATGAGAACTGCGAGGAATGAACGCTGTCAGGACTATGGTGGAGCAGCATAGAAATTGCACACATGTACCTACTAAGTGTAATTGGTGATGATGATGTGTGTTTAACTGTGTGGATGATAAAATTTAAATGATATTGTGTGAACTGCTATGTATATTTTACATGTGATTGAAAATAGAAGATGAAAAATGAACAAGTGTTCAATGGAGTTTAGACACAACTCTTATGATGAGGAAAGTAAGAATAACTGGAAATGTGATGAAAATATTGTGTTTGGACTGTGTTTTTTATGTTTATTGTTATAAATATATACCGTTTGTTCTTGATAGGTTGGCCCCTATTGAACTTTTTAGAAAAACTATGTCCATTTTGTTTTAAAAATAGATATTTCTTTTAAACCTTTAGTTTGTTTAGTTTGTTTGTATACTTCTTTCCATATCATAACATACATGTAGTACAATGTTAAAACCCAAGCTTATCATTTATGTTTTGCATGTTGCATTAACATCTTAAGATGCTAATGATAGATCTGGGTTGGCTTAATCGAATTAAGTAGATTAGCAAACGGTTCGGTCATAAGTAACATTTCCGGGTTGGTTCACAGATGAACCGAAACGGAATGTTACAAGTTGAGTCAAGCATTAATGTTATGATGGTCAGCTTTTTTTCATGCAATTTCTAGTTCAATCTTGGTTTGATATAGGATTTATAATTTTATAAAAAATTATTCTTAGTGATCAAGCTTAGTTCAAGATTGGCTTTGAGTCTAATCAAGCTGAGTTAAGCAGAATGCCTTTCTGTTTCTTCAAACTATAATTTTTAATCTAACTTTTTCTCAATCCATGAGTAAACATTGTTGCTTTTAAATAATATAAGAACCCAATATTATATAATTATTAGCGCACTTATAATATAAGATAATAAGTGTATGATTTGAACTATGTTGAATACATATAACCGAGCTTAAATATATTACCAAGCATAAACTTCGAGTTGAGTGGAGTTGAACACTCCTGTGCTCAAGTTTTATTCATAGCTCAATATGCTAGCAATTTTAAACCGAACATTTATTCAATCTCCAAAGTAACAAGCCCAAATTTAAGCCTCAAGTGTATTGAACACATTTTACTTCAAGTTAAATTTGTTCGATATTACACCCTCATGAATTAAGACTATAGATTTTGAATATTATTCCCTCTCATCACTTTTGTTAAATTAACTATGAAGTCACAAGTTGTAGTAAATGTATCAATGGGTATATAATATGATGAAACCATACGTATATACCATGCAATTTCATGTACGGTTTTGTAAAGAGCACTTCAAGTTAAAAGAACTGGCCAGGTACTTCAACTATATTGATTTTACAAGTTTTCCACTTTAATTAGTCGGGTTTGCTTCCCTTAGAGGTGAGCATAATTTGGTGAAAACCGAAAACTAAACCGAACCAAACTTATCATGCAATTCGGTTCGGTTTCAAAATGATTTGGGACAGTTTTCAATAGGCCCGTAGAGAAACTCAATTCCATATTGATATTTTGGTTAGAACTGAACCAAACAGAACTAATCGAAACAATTGAAGTTTTTTTTAATTATAAAATATATATTTTACATTATGTATCATATTTTTATAGTATTTTTATGATGAATTTAATTTGTTTATTAGGATATATATTTAAAATTACTTGATTATGTTTTCCAAAATAATAATATATTTTTTATTAAATAATTAAAATTTTATTTTTATAACTTATTATTTAATTTGGTTGTTCGGTTACCGAACCAAAATATTTTGGTTTGGTTTGGTTTGGTTTGGTTTTGGGGGTAAATGAGTTCTTTCTCAGTTATAGAATCCGGCCACCAAAGGTAATTCGATTATTTTAGTTTGGTTAGTTTAGAATCGAATTAACCGGATGCTCACCCCTAGCTTCCCTAATGAGCAATATGGCAGCTTACTACTCTTAAAAAAGTCATGTATACATACTTTAGTATCTGATATAACAAAGTACAAATTTTATACAGATTTCAATGAACTATACAACCATAAACTTCTACAACAATATGTATATTGTTGAGGTTTTCATGATGTTTATTTACATTCTTTATGTTTGTGTTTCATCATAACACAAATGAGTATGTGAACACGGTGTTATATATATCATCGGACATTGGACATCCATATAGAATAAGTAATAGCATCAACAAACAAATTTTGCAATACATGCTTATTGAAAAATACTAAGATATCATGCCATGTGCGACTTATACCGGATAAATTTTTATTTTATAAGTAAACTCTTATTGAATAATAAGATAAATTGATAATTTAATGTCTTGAATATAGAATGTGACTTACTTATATCATATTTGAATGAAAAAAATGAATTATAGTTATTTAATTTTTTTAACTATATTTTTTCAAGACAATTAATAAGGCACTTATTAATAAAAATTTAAAAATTAAGGTTAGCATACCTGTGACCTTCTACATAGTGGTCTTTTTATTTTTATTTTTAAATTAAAATTAATACCCTTACAACAAGGTATTTTTATTATATTTTTTAAAATTTTCCTATATTTTGATTAACTGATTTTCCTATTTTAAGTTTAGCTAATATCGAGTTTCTTTTTTTATCAATAAGAGATTTTTTGTTGCAAATAGGGCAACGATTAAATATAGCGAGTGAATTGAGGACCAAGATAAATGTACTCCACCAAAAAGTTATGTTTCATCGATTTCTGGGTTTTTGTCTTCAGTTTTTACTTTCAAGACTTGCGGTGATTTAGTAAATTTTAGCTCCTTATTTTCAACAAAAACTCCTCGTCTAATAACGAAATGCATGGACTGATGTATCTGTTGTGACCATCACTCAATTCAATGACAAAATAAACAATAAAATGAGGTTATATTTTAACACACATTTAAATAAATAGATTAATATCATAACAATTCATTTACATTTTAAAAAATTATCCCAAAAATCTGGGATGTTACATGTAAGATGGGAAAATTATTATATAAATTGGTACAGAGTAAGAAAATGTAAAGTTGTGGTACACAAATAGACACGAGTAGATTATATCATGCAGTTATATAAAAACTTGATCACATGACAGGTGTAGGTTGTGTTTATCATTGTGGATCAATTATAACTAACTAAGGTTTCAAGGGTGCGGGTGTGACAAGTGTCTTTGTATGAATCCCAAATCTTGCCTTAAGTTTCATATTTATTTTAACCATAACTTACTAATTTTTATCCAAATATTTTTTAGACTAATTCTTGTATTATTGTTTTGGTGAGCCATGAAAATTAATATCTTTTCTTGATTTCTTCTTCTCACTTTGTGGTAGGTGGTTGGTTCTCCAGACACAATGGACATAGAAAACAATAAAATAATAAAAAATACTAAAAGTTCTTTAGAAGATAATTTAGCACAATTCACACAAAATTTTTCACCTTTGGGCAAGATTTCTTAAGGGGACAATCTCATATTCTAGGCAATAACAATTTAATAACATACTCAAGTAGGTCATTGGCAAATAGAGTCAAGTTTTACTCAGTTCAAACTCGGCTCATTTGATTTTGAGTTGTGTTAAACTAATAAATATTGGAAATATTAAACTCAAATTATGTTAATTTTGGCTTTTAGATTAATGTGTTGTCCTTTAAACTTTCCAATCTCTTTTGATTTCTTAATATCTCTTTTTTTTTTGGTCTTTATAAATAGACTTATAAGATATCATTTCTATCATGGTTCAATCAAAATTTTAACTCTTTCTCCACATGTTAATCTCTCTTTTCATAACTTTTTTTATTCTAACAAGTAGCATCGAGAGATTATTTTAATACCTTTTTTGGCATCACAGAAATTTTTACAACCACAACTTCCAATATGTACTAGCCCAAAAAATTATGATTATTGAAGTATTTAGATGGAAGTTTGCTTTCAGTCCCAAGATTTTTGTGATCTTTTTTATATAACTTATAGGAAGGTAACCGATTATGCAGCCTACAATGCCCTTTTAGCTGAAGAAAATAAGGTGTTAATAGAAAATAGAAAAAATAAAAAAAAAACTTTATTTGATTGTTCAATATGTTGAAGAGAAATATTTTGACAAATTTTCAAGTTACGTGGGATTTGTTGGAGAGAAATTATAGTGGTGCTGAAAAGGATTAAAAAAGGTACATGTGAATAATCTTAAGGGATAATTTAAAGCATTGAAAATATATGATGTGGAGAGTGTTGATGATTATTATAATCAGGTCATGGTTATAATTAATCCTCTTAAATCTAATGGAAAAGATATTTCACAGGTTATGAAAAAAATCATGATTTTAGTTAATCCTCTTAAATCTAATGGAAAAAATATTTTAGAGGTTATGAAAAAAATTATAAGATGTTTTCCATCTAAATTTGAACATATTGTAAGTGTTATTTAAGAAAACAAAGATTTGTCTACTATGGCTATTGAAAAACTTGAAAGTTCTTTACAATTTTAAGCGCACCGAATGAAGGAGAGGAAGCCATTTACAATACTTGAGCAAGCTTTTAAGGCTAAAGTAAATGTTTGTGGCAATTTGGGGAGAGAATGGGGTGCTATAGACCGAAGAAGAGGAAGAGGTAGTAATTATCATCATAGTAGATTACCCACCAACAAGAGCAGACAGATTTATCTACTCATCATCTAGGTGGTGGAGGAAATCGAGGTAGAGGAGGTTTGGTTGGGTATTGGCTAAGCCAAGCCTGTTAATTACTTTAAATCTTTATACCAAAGCCAACAACTTACCATTTAAATTTTTACTACTTGAACCCAAACTTGATCATTTACTATTGAGAAAACTCAAACCCAACCATCTATACTCAATTATAATATAAAAAAATTGAATTTAGATAATAATATAAAAAAGTTAATTGAAAACAATTATTTAAAATTGTAAGGATATTAACTAGGCTAATATAAAATTTAATAAAATTGAATAGATATTAGTTATATATATAAACAAATGTATTTTTATGACAACTCATGGTAAAAATAAACTTTTTTAAAATTTTATATTATTGATATTAGGTATCGGGTAGTTAGTACCCTAAATCAAACCCGACCATTATAAAATTGGTACTTTGTTGCCTAAAGCAAAACCCAAACTATTAAGGTTTGGTAGTGTCAGGTTTTGCATGTAACCCGACAAGCACCATTAGTAGAGGCCGAGGTAGAGGCTAAGGTAGAGGCTAAGGAAGAGGTATGTTTAATACTACAAGGTATGACAAATCTCAAATTAAATATATACATATGTTGGTTCAAGTTCAAGCTAGTTTGATTCGTATTTAATAATATTCTTATTTTATATATTTCGTAGCAAATTTTAACTTATAATTAAAATATCTCAACTTTATATAACTATGCATTAAAGACAATTTTATCATGCATATTTTATTTAAAATTATTATCATATAATGATATTTTATCATTTTATTAAATTTGTATTAAAAATTAAGATAAATAGGGTTAAAAATATTATTTTTTATATAAAATATCGAACTTCGAGCGGAACCGAGTTGAATAGGTACATGCCCATGCCCGATCACTTTAATATTAAGTCAAGCTTTGAATCGAGTTTTCTTAGTTTAAGAGTGAACCAAATTGAGCTGAATGATTAAATTGCTGGTGGTGGTTTACTATTGATTCAATCCCACCAAACCTTCCACCAGGAGCTTATTCTGATTCACTGTCAAACAGAACATCATATTCAAGTGCAGCTCCTTCTTAACCCTGTCCTTGATCTTCCACTTATTGTACGAGAAGCCAAATTCAACTGACAAACCTTTGAAAGCTGGCCAATTCCTTCTCATCGAAAAAGTCCTTTAAAAATTTCTATTTGGAGATATAAATAATGAATTTCATTTATATCATCCATTCACTGACTCAAGCATTCGTTCCTTGAACCATGCTGAAAATAATTTTTATAATCTTTTAAATGTGTTTACGTTATATCATAGTATCTCGATCATAGAGATGAATATCTTATATTTGCTACTCAACTTGAAAACAAAAACATAAATAGATTTTTCTCAACAGTGAGATTTTAGTATTATAATTGAAAGCCACTTGCAATATTTAATGAAAGCCCAAAGAGACTAAAAGTCTTGAAATTGAGAATTGGTTCAAATCACCTTGGAAGTACTGGCACTATTGCTCACTTGGACAAAGTTTGAAATTCATGTTGTAAACCAACCATAGTTTTAAATTCACTTTGTACTTTAAAATCTCTTTGAGTTGATTCTACTCCATAGATTGTTGAGTCAAATTCAATAAATAACTCTATAATGGTTAATTTTATTTTTTGACTTTTCAAATCTAACTATAAAAGTTATTTTTTTTCAAATTAGTTAAATCAATATATTTAAATAATATAAATAATATATTTATCAATTTCAAGTATTAAAAAGTTATATACTAATTTTATATTATTATTTATTTATATTATAAAAAAAATTAATATAAATGACTCTGACTCGATTTGGAGTCAACTTCGAGTAAACTTTACTCTTATGACATAAATGAGTTCGAGTTTTAAATTTTTTAAATTATGAAAGCATCAAAAGAAATGCATCTTTTAAAAAACTTAAGGTTTTTTTTATAGTAATTTTTTTATATTTTCACATCATTAATCAACATTTAGTAGAAAAGAACTCAACTTCATTTTGAGCATTTATGGTCAATCTTTCGGCCCATTCAACAATACTTGCAGAAGCTTAATTCAGAAGTCATTTTAGCCGTGAAAATGGTTCTTTTCACCCCATATTTTTTTACCTCGCGTTCGGAACGAGAGAATTTATTTACCCGACCGGTTTGGTGATACATTTAAATACAAAGACTTTCAGTCATATGTTATATGAAAATGTGTCGTTTTATTTTCTTTTAGTTCTTAGATCGTTACATCTAGGTCGTCCATCGTTTAGGATACGATTAGACCGTCACTTTTTATGTCTAGATTCCAAAAATAAATTATTATTTTGGTAATATTGCTCAAAGAAGCATGCATGGAAACCCTAAATGATAATAGAGGTGTCGTGCTGTTTACCAGGCATTCTGGCTAAGTAGCTAGCTAACTAAGACCAGGGGAGGAGAAAGGCAGCTAAATCCCATCGAGAACGAGTGCAGCGACCAAAAGGGGGGCCCGGCAATGAGTCTATGAATCTACACACTGAGCAGTCTATGCACGTATAGCTGAAGACATTGCAGAAAGCGAAGCTCAGGGCAGCTCGTACTTGTGTGTGAGGTCAAATCAGTATACCTATCTGTCAGTCACCCACCTATTCTTCTTCTTCTTCTTCTCTCCGCCGTTTAATTTATATCCATGGCATCCGTGTTTCACAGTAACTTTGCACTCCAAGCTTCAAAAAGTATCTTTTTACATATAGGAGCAAAAAGCTGTCATTCACCACATCTGGGTTCATTTGCACTAAAAACTTCTGGGATAATTTAGGTTCAAATTATACCCTTTAATTTAACATATTGGCTTGACCTTCCCTTTACAGAAAAGAGAAATAAAATTGTGGGTCATTGGCATGTCGAGTCTATTTCCGGTCCCGCGATTGAGGCCGACACATTGTCTTGTAGTTTTGTAGCTGACTCACATATTTCTGCTTTTTTTATTTTCAAGATGTGTTGGGCAGTACAAACAAATGTTTTGGACCCATGGATAGTTTGGCTTTAAATCTTCCAAAACTCCTAATTTGTAATTGAAATAAAACTAAGCCTAGATGTAGCAAATTGGCAATTTGGGACACTAATATGTGAAAAGGTATCAAAATCATTTATTAACTTAATTGCATGTTGTATAGCATATACTTGTAAGATAGATAAGAACAGGTAATGGAAGATTTATATTATAGAAGTTGCTTATTATAGTGTGATGTAGAGTTCTTATCTTAGAGAGCTGGAAATTGTTAGCCACTTTGCAAATCCTATCCATTCTCCTTCCTTCCATTCATCCAGAGATTGATTCCAAGATGGCAGCATTCCCAATGACACATTATATGTTTTGGAGTCAAACTACAATAATTTGCACTCCTAGTGAAAAACTTCTCTTTCAAAGGCACTTTATTAGTTTTTTTCTTTGCGAGTTTGTTTATTTAATTAAAGTTGAAGAAGTAATTTGTTCTTTTGTTGAGAATTTGAGATGGTGTTTTCTTCACTCTTTTTTATATGTATACGTACTTCATTCCTCAAATTAAAAATTCATATGACATTATGTATGTCTTCAATTCTAGGTACACATCATTTTAAATGCAGAATCTTCCATGTAATTTTTCATTTTTTTGTGAATGTGAATAAAAATCACTTACACCAGCCTCATTTACAAAAAACATCACTTGTATCCTTGAACTTTAAAATTAAAGCAATTAATCAATTATCCAAATAAAATAAAAATACAATCTTAAGGACTCAGCTAGACATTAATTACTGTAATAAAAAGAAAAACACAGCAATCGGTGGAAAATGCATCAAAGTAAGTAATTTTTTAAGAAAACATCAAAGATTGTCATAAAATTTTCCTCACAATAGTTTTCTTAGCTTTAGTATATATTTGATTTTATTTTAGTGCATGTGTGTGTGTGTGTGTATATATATATATTATATATATATATATATAGTTTTCCCACATTATATATAAGGGATGTGAAGGGGGGTGCAAGTTACAAACAAATAAAAGATTTGTCAAATTATGTTATTCATGTTTATTACATGTGCAAAGGATTTCTACTATGATTTCATCATGTGCAAGTCAGCAGCTTAATCAAATAACCAAGTTGAAAAAACCCACAAGAAAAACGTTGAGAAATACACACACACAAAAAAAGGGTGGTTTTTAGCGAGGCAATGCCAACCACTTGCTTTCTCTAACATTAATAGCTCTCCATAAGGCTGCAAAATACATAATATAGGTACAAATATATGAGGCCCACTCCAACTGCATCAACAAGCACCCTCAGTAATCTCCTGCTAGGTTTGCCTTTTCCCATTGCCAGCTTGCTTTGCCTTCTAAATACTCTCATTCAACTCTAGTGACCATCTTCCTCCTCATCACCATTGACCATCTCCACTACTCTGTCCATTGCCTCCCTACCTGCAACGCATTAACGACCCATCAAACAAGAAGACCAGAATCTATGTGGTTAAAGAGTCAATCAATCAAAGATTCAAAACCTGCTGAAAGGAAAGCTCAAGATCACATCTTCGTCTTCCCCCCAATTGATTGATCAATCATATCATTTGAGTTACAAGTCAATCACAAGCTAGCTAGCAAACATGTCCGGCTCTTCTACCTTTTCCTTGGACCACCACCATCACCAGCCCCATAGTGCCACTTCCGAGCAGCTCTGCTACGTCCATTGCAACTTTTGCGACACTGTCTTAGCGGTATCTTACCAACCCAAGTTGAGCAAATATACTTAACATGCTTCCTTGCCTCTGATGTAGTGATTAATCATCCCTCTATTCTATGATCTGGGCAACCTTTAAATCTGGCTAGCAAAGTGCAGGTGAGTGTGCCTACAACCAGTTTGTTCAAGACGGTTACGGTGAGATGTGGTCACTGCACCAATCTTCTTTCTGTCAACATGCGGGCTTTGCTTTTGCCGCCGGCAAACCAGCTCCACTT
>JAVDBV010047898.1:0-15444 GCA_032619315.1 Piper longum
TTTATTGATTAAAAAATGTCAACTCAATTTAAAAAATAGCTGGCTATATATATATATATATATATATAGCCAGCTATTTTTTAAATTGAGTTGACATTTTTTAATCAATAAAGGAGGATCAATTTCGGAGAGGTTGCTAATTAAGGGACTTGTATCTATCAATTTCATATGATAATATAAACTATACTTTTATTGGGTGTCACTCTCACGATTTTTTGAGATTTTTGTATGTTTAAAAAATTTTAGAAATTTTTTTTAAGTAAGTATTTATTTAGATTAAATTAATATAACAATTTTTTATACTATTTTCTAATTTTATCGATTGTTTCAAATATAAAAATTTACTTTGTTTTTGTGATATTGGTATATTTATTTAACTTATTATCCTAATTTTACTCCGACTAAAATATTGTGGTATTAAAAATAAATATTTATATTGAGATATTGCAAATAATTATCTTTCTACAAAGAACTTGATTTTAAAAAAATTAACATGATATATTACAAATAACTATTGTGTCTATCCACTTCTTCTTCTTCTATTTTGTATTTAAAGGATATTGGGGTATAAATTTTAAATTAGGATCTATATTATTATAAATATTAGATTTTTTGTAATCAGATGCCTTTTTTTACTCACTTTCTTTCTTTTTTTGGACTTGGGACTAACAATAAGTATTAGTAGAATTTGTGTTTGCCTATATCTAATATATTTAATTTATAATTCATAATAATATTAAAAAAATATTGATAATAAAATATATTTTTCATGTTCTACCCAAAAGCTCGGCAACATGCTAGTAAGATATTAACTAAACAGATCTACTTTCTCTTTAAAGGATTTATAAATTTCACATTATTTGATCGATCTAATGTGTTTAATGTTATTTCTTGTCATTTTTAAAGACTCATTCACAAAAAACATAAATGGGTGATTTAATTAATTTGACTCAAGTTGAATAAACACAAACCCAAAATTACAAAATTTCAAGTTCTTATTCAGAATAATTGTGTAAACTATAAAAAGATATGATAAGAGATGTTAAGCTACTTCAAACTCGAAGTTGTGCCACTCAAGTACCGATAGGAGTAGCTCGACAAACGTGCAAGTCCAACTTAAACCAAACAAAATTCAATTGCCTCAATCCATACCCCGCTCACCATCACGTAAGAATAATTTCAGAAAGCCCACAAAACAAGACTTCCAACTGCTTCTTATAAACCCGCTTCTTCAAAGAGGGTTAACATAAACTTTTTGTATATGATTATACAAAAATTAAGTTGGCTAGAGGTCGCACAAACTTCAATTAGATCAAACTTTAATTATTTTATTAGCTTAGTCACAACTAAACTTGACTAAGCCTGATCCAAATACAACTCTGCTTCACCTTCTAGATAAACTAGGTAAAAAAATATGTTAGGCTCTTTTTGGGCTAAAAAGGAACTCATGTGTCACAAGCTTTTTTTAATTTAAAATTTAGTTTAAAAAATAAGATTTTCTTGTTAGTTTATAAATTAATTTAATAATTTTCCCTTCACACCTCAGACCATCTAAACAGTTTATTCTCACACATTTTAGGGTTTATATGTCATAGTGAAGTTTCAAAAAGCTCTAATTAAAGTTATTTGATCTTTGTCGTAAGGCCTTATATTTATTAAATTACCAAAATCATATTCCTATCACACATACATATTGGCTATGAACATCTTACACTAAGGTTTTAGAAATCTCTAAGTTAGAATAGTTAATTTTTATAAGGCAAATAGTGGTAACACAAAAGCAAACTAGGCTCTGATATAATTATTGAGCCCTTTTTAGACTACAAAAAACTCACAATATGTATCACAAATTTTTCTTAATCTAAAAACTAATTTAGAGAGTAAGGTTTTTCCTATTAACCAATATATAAATTGCCGGTCATCCCTAAAATTTTTGGACTAATCCAACAAAATATTATGCCATGTACTTCCTATATTAAAGAAACTTAATTTAATTTTATAAATAAATCCTTATTAAATAATGAGATAGAGTACTAATTTGATATCATAGAGATAAATTCTAAGTGACTTTGATTTTAAAAATAAAGACGAATTGAATGAGAAGATAGATAAAAATAATTTAATTTATTTTTTTAAAATTTTATTATGTTTTGATAGGTTAAATCTCATACTTTTTATCGAAGGCCGATTTTAGTTATAAATAAGACTAGATTTACCTATAGTTAGTGGTGCTAATTGAGTGAGCTGAGTTCAACCATGCTTAAGCTCGATTCGTTTATTTTGAGTTTAAATTGAGTTCAAAAATTTTAAGTTGAGTCGAGCAGAAGGAATCTCAAGCATTAATGATATTTTTTTTTGTGTAACTTGAGATAAAGTTAATTATAAAATCTTAAATAGTTTAATTTTGATTCAACTATATATTAAATAGTTTATTTTGAAATAAAATTTTTTATATTTTCATATAAAGTTATTATCACAATATAAATTATATATATATATAAATAATTATAAAAATATATTAATTATTATACTTAATATAAATTATTGAACTCGGAGTTAAATCGAGCTAAACGAAGAGTACTCGTTTTTGTGGTTGATTGATTCGAGCCGAACTTTTACGGAACCAAATCGAGCCTAACGTGGATGGAAGAAGAGCGATATCGAGTTGTCAGCCCAATACAGATTCACAGCCGCCCATGAAGCTGCCCCTAAGCAAGCCCTAGGAAGGAAAAAAACCAAGAATAGCCGCGCAAATGGAGAAGACGCTGCTAACCCTCGCCGGCGCCGGCGCCGCCTGCTCCGCCTGGAACTACTCCGGCCACCGCCTCTCCGCCGGTTACTCCGACGGATCCGCCGCCGTGTTCGACGCCGTCTGCCCCGGCTCCTCACTTTCCCGCACTTTCTCTTGGAAGGTTCGCTGGTGGTTGTTCTGCGTTCTCGAAGTTCTTGCATCTTTCGTGTCTGAAAATTTGTGGATTTGGATGGTTTAGGTTCATGAAGGAGGATCTGATGGCGGTGTGTTGAAAGTCGTTTGGGTTCCTCCGGAGTATGGGGATGCCCTGGCCTGTGTTTGTGCTGATGGCTCTGTGTCGTTGTGGGAGGAAGTTCAGGAAGGTACGTGCTTGGTAGCGATGGTTATTGAGTTCGCTTATTTCTGCCTGATTTCGTTGTATTTCAGCAGATTCTGAGCCTTTGAAGTGGGTTCTGTGCAAGCGTTTCGAGGGAGGGTTTCGGGTACTTGATCTCCAGTTTGGCGCGTCTGCGGCAAATCTAAAAATGGTATTTTTTTTTGTCTCTTGAAGTTTCTGAGATCGTGGAGTTTGCGTATCTATATCCTAAAGCTAAGAGGTGTGTATCTTAGGAAGTTTAACTGTTTGGCAGCGATTAAGTATTATGATTTGTAAAACAAAACCCCATTCAATACTGATTCGCGCCATTAAATAATGTATAATGGGGTTTTTAATCCATGATAAAAGCTACCTATATTATGGCATAATTTACAGCTGAGCTAAAAATCTTTCACGAGAAATTATGGTTCTTATTTTGAGGTGCATATGATTGAAAGTATTATTGGCATAAATTTGAAACCTGGTGCAGTGCTATGGCATGTGAATTTTCTTTAGTATCTCTTTTAGTAAGAAGGTTTTTCCGAAAGAATATTAATTGAAATTGAATGTAATACTTCGCACAGGTTGCAGCATATTCAGATGGACTTGTGAAGGTGTATGAGCTCTTAGATCATTTAGATCTCAGCAAGTGGCAGCTTCAGGTATATCAGTTTGGTGGTTCATACCTATCTATTCTTATTACTTATTTGATGATATCAACAACCCCTTCTTCAAACATCAACCATCGACAGCCAACTAGTTGGAGCTGACCTCCTTGTAGTAACAGCTCCGCCGTCAACAATTAACCTTCCCTATTTTTTGCAGGCGGAATTTCAGAATGTGCTTGATCCAATATCCCGCCTAGAAAAGCCTACATGCTCATCAGCTTCAATTGCATGGAACACACAAAGAGGTGTTAACCCAACATCAAGTTTTGCTTTGGGATACCATTCAGAAACTGCTTCTTTTAATTCTTGTAAGGTGAACTAGCCTGGACATGATTAAAAACTGTCTACTGCAATATTGGCACAGTTTGGTGATATTATTTCTTACATCAAAACCTTGGTGTGAAAGAATTATATATTTCAGATAGGTATATTTTGTAGTTTCATTGCTATTTTCAATTCAATCAATAAGATCACCGTGACCTATAGCTAAAAACTAATCACCTGCACGTTATGGAGAATGAATTATATGGTATTGTCTTTGGCATGCCGTGAGTCTTGATGTGCCACGTAGATAAGCAGTGTCAACTAATAATTTTGTGTATCCTTTGTACAAAACTATTTTGGAGCTAGATGTCTTTGTGCATTCATCTTTTAATTTTGACGGAATGAGATTGCTGAATATTGATTTGGCTTTCAAAATAAAAGTGTCTTAGATACTTAAATAATAGCAGGTTTGGGAGTTTGATGAGGCTCATCAACGGTGGTTGCCAGTAGCAGAGCTAGGTCTGCCAGAAGACAAAGGGGATCCTGTATATGCTTTAGCATGGGCTCCCAATATTGGCAGGTACTGTAGAAATCTGCTTTGTGCTGCTAGTGGGTAAAAGATGATTAATTCCATTGCGTATCTTATTGTATCTTATTATGTTATTTTTTGGGTAGTTTAGGTTCTCTTTATATTCTATATATTATGACACGTGCCTGCCCCTCACTTCTGTGGAGAGTTGTTGGGTTTTTTCTTCTCTTTGTCATTTTCTTTTTACAGTTGAATGCTTGTTGTGGTTTCTATGAATGCCTACAATCATAAACTTTAATGTGGTCAAATAAGTTTCACGGATTTAGATTTGGTAAGTATCCATTTTTTATACAAACTTCATGTTTCCTATTTACCTTCAGCTGTGATAAGGTAAGTGTACCTGATGGTGATGAAGTAGACATTTCTTTTCTACAAATCTTGTACAAAAGACATTTCTTTTGTACGAAAGTTATGTAGTATTTACTTGTTTAGAACTGAAGTAACAAACAGTCTAAAAAAACCCTTAACCTTTGGGATATGCTAAAGCTGTGATTGGATACTTGGCTTCTGAATTACTTTTCTGTGAATGTATGTTTATAAAGTGCTTCCACCTGTAGGCCATATGAAATTGTGGCTGTGGCAACTTGTAAGGGTATCACAATATGGCATCTAGAGTTGAACTCTGATGGGGATGGCCGAGTCTCGGTTGATAAAGCTGCTTCACTTTCTGGGCATAACGGCGAGGTATATTCCTTTGCTGGTTCCTGATGGTTTATGCCATTATTTTCCAAAATGTGATTTTTAAATGCTCTATAGGAATTGCAAGCTGGATGTTGCCTTAAAATTGTCTATATCAATTAATACATCACACCCACACTTGTTTGAAACATGAACTTTAGTTCCATTTTTGTGGTTTAAGAAATGAACTTTTTGGTATTACGTTTAAATTTTTTCCCAGGGAACACGACTATCATCTTGGTATATTCAACAAATTCTGGCTTTTATCAGGTGTGGCAGTTGGATTGGGATATGAGTGGCATGACTTTAGCGAGTGTAGGAAGTGACAATGCAGTTAGGTTGTGGCAGGCTAACTTAAATGGCGTGTGGCAGGAAAAAGCAACACTTGAAAGCAATTAAGTATTCGTGCCTCCATGGTGTAGCATATCTGCCATCCGAGTTCGTTGAGGGGCAATTCTTGTAGCTGCCACCTATATGTGTTAATCAGCGTTTTGTAGTTCTCTTCATAGTTTCATTCCGAAGAACTGGGAGGTTAAAATTGCCCCTTCGATGTTGTATTCTCACAAAAACAAAAACAAAAAACCCGAATATGACGGTTTGCATAAGAATCTTGCTAAATAGTATTCACTTATTCATGGGTTGATTGGTATGATCAATTTGCTATTAAGACTCGTATGTAAAACCATTTTTTTTTAATTAGGCAACTTGCTTGCCTGGACAAAGATGAGCATGTTGAAGCATACTGTGTGACAATTCATCATCTTTAACCTGCAAATTTATGAGAAGAAGAAAGCAAAGGGAAAATTGTCAGGTTCAATGTGATCGATGAAATTTTCTGTAAATTCCACGTTCACCGTCCCAGAACTGGTTGCTGAATGTGGCCCAGAGAGTGCATTGGCAGACTCATATACTGAACCTGGCTCTGACCAGCTGACTGGATACACTTCCAGGTAGTTAGACTCAGCGGTGGCAGGAGAGCCAAGGGACGAGGTGGTGCCAATGCCAGGAGTATCTATTGGCGGAGAAGGCAAAATGGCAATGCCGTTGGTGGACGTTGTCTCCATCGGAGGAGGCCATGAGAAGAGAGGAGGGTGGGGAGGTGACCTACGTTTTGGGTTGTCAAGTTCATGTGACTTCACCGTGAGGCCCATCTGGAAGTTGATCGGCAGCCGCAGGTCGCCAATCAGATGGTTATGGGCAGTGGTGGCTTTGGCAGTGGCGGCCGTTCGTGTTGCGGTGGTGGGAAGACGGGGGCATCTGTGAGTTCCTAGGTAGATGACTTCAAAGATGCTCGGATCATTGGACGACCTTTGCACTTGCTTTGTGGCTTGGCAACCTTGGCTCTTGTGTGTACATCTGTAGTAGGATCTACAAGTATAAATTGTGTAAGATGCACACGGATCATAGCCATACGGATTTGTGATAAGGAAGAACTAGAAAACATTTAGTACATGAATGAATTTCACCATCCTCTATTTTCCCTTCATTGTCTGGCAGTTATGAGCAGTACTAAAACTGTAAATTCACCCCACTAATAATTTTGACCAGAAAAACTAAACAATCCATGCATATTGTTATTACCCATCTGAGCTTAAACACCTCTGACTTTTCTCATGGAAGCTTCCACATTCCATGCCAAGCATACTTTTGATTTGTTAATTGTTCAACAGAGATCAAAAGAAAATAACATAATTTTAATATCTAGAAAGACGTATATACCTGGGGAACTTAGATCCTAGGATATCCTTTTGACCATACTTCCTCCAATTATACCCGTCTTCTAGCTGCCCTTCACTGCTGCTCCCATTGTTAACACGTACCTGTTCTGTCCATCTCGGCAGCATTTTCCTAGTACATTAGCATGGTCATATACAGGCATATCACTTCCCTTGAACTTCCACCAATCAGCACAAATTGACCATGTTAATTTGTTTATTGTATTAATGAGCACAGATTATGCGTGGAAGAGTGTTTAGGGAAATAGTTAACGATTCTGTTTCCTAATCACCTGAGCTTTTAGGAGAAGTGATCAGTGGTAGGTACCTCTTCTTGGCGGCCATGTCGACATGCCCTGGCTCTCGGAATGCCTCCATAGAGTTGTTGCTCTTCGTACTACCGCTAAGCGAACGAGGAGAGTTAGACAAAGCCATAGGCGGCTCCTGCGACGTCGCGTCGGAGTGCTTAAGAATGGAGAAAACATTGGTGAAGGTACTAAGAATGGTTTCAACAAGGTGCTCCTTCAACTCCTGTGAAGCAGCTTGCCCCAGTTGGAGTTGGAGCTGGAGCTGCTTAGCAGCATCTTTGCCTCTCACCAGCATTTCAACCAGCCTCTTCTGCTCATGACCGTCTCCTTTCCTCTCCATTTTTAATTTTACAGACTTGGCCTTGTGAACAAATAATTAATGCTCTTGTTACTGATGGGATTAGCAAACCATTTATACTGCAGATATGGTAGAAGACAAACAAGGTAAGGAAGCACTGGGAAGCTAAAGGGTATCGAGAAGAGATAAAGGTTTGAGATTTTAAGGGAAAGGAATTAGGATTTGAAGATAAAGAGATCAAAGGAAAGAGCAAAAATGCTTTGACTGTGGAAAACGAGTAGAAGTTTTGCATGTAGAGGAAGAGACCAGTCTTTGGTCATAGCCAAACAGTGGGAGTTCAACTGTTTACCACTCGATTTTACCCTTAGTGGCTCTCTAATTCTCTGGCCATCTCATGTTATACACCAATCCCACAACAACGTCTAGTCTAATTTTCTCAATTCCCCCAAAAAAAAAACAAACACCATACTCAATGTACCACCCAGAAACATGACCATGGGAAATTTTTGTGATGATATTTCCCTTTTTAATTCTTTCCATGCGTCAATTTAGAAATGAAGAATCTCTGATATTTCCACCCGATCAGGAGAGCAATAGCCTCATGATATTCTTGCATTGCGTGTTGCACGTTATATGAAATTTTTAAAGCAGTTCCCTGTATATTTATGTCTCTATGCCAAACTTTTATATTTGATAATGGATGGAGGAGAAAGTAGAGTTTAAATGTTTTGGCTGCGTTCGTCTTTGGTTTTTTTACTTTCTTATTTACAATTACAATTTGTTTTGGAAGCAAGCTTTGTTAAATATTGAGCTCCATATTGTGGCCGTCTCAACTATTTTACTTCCCATACTGCTCAGTAAATGTGTTTTAATTAGTAATGAAGTCACGAGACTTGCTTGTTGAGACTAATTGAGATGTACCGATATTGTTTCTTTTTAGTTCGTTCTTTGAACATTAATGTTTTTTTTTTTCTAGTTGATGTTGGACGCAGTTGAATGAGTCTGAGGGGAGTCAATTTCATGGATTCCCATTGTAGCGGGCAAAGGTTGGAGATTTCCAGGCAGGAAGTGTAAGACAACCTTTTGTTAGGGAGGGAGCCAATATTGTTGCTTCCAAACAATTTCTTTAGAGAGGTGAAGGAAGAAGTCTATGATTATTAGATGTTTCCAGTATCTTAATGGCCTTAGACTAGACGTCAATATGCTGCACAAGGACCCACCCGAAAGCCAGAAAATAGTCTAGCCTTGGTTTTCTGTTTACACTCTACGCAGACACATGCATGTAGATCCGTCGACCCAACAAGTGTTGGGTGTTTTTTCCTTTCCTCCATGTTCCTAAAGTCAAGAAAAAAAATCCAATAAAGTGCCGTGGCATTGGGTTGTGCAAACTGGCTCATATATGCGTCTAACTTAGGTTTTTTTTTTAAGTGAGAACATATGTGGTATATGTAGAGGCTTAAATTGTGTGAGAGATCGATAAAGGAGAAAGATGTGAAGGGTTGATTTGGTGTTAATTGGAAGATTAGTTTAGATTTGGTTTCAATCGTCGACTCGTCGTTTCTTTTCTCTTGTATTAATTATCTAGTTCATTGGTGATTAGTTTGATCTTGAGAGTTTGTTCTTTAATGATTCTAATATTGTAACGGTTGAATAATTATAATAAATTTGGACTGGTTGCTGCAGTGATTTTTTCCACCAATTAAGAGTTTTTCATGTAAAATTTGGTTTCTTTTTATTTTCTAATATTTGAATTTTTCTTATACTTATTTATTTACTTATTATTCTATCTTTATTGTCACTTATTCCGAAATTTTATTTGTGGTAAATCCTAATAGAAAAGAAGAATAGTTAGGAGGAGACTTTTTTATTGATATGATCTCCAATTAGTTCATATATATATAAAAAATTTCCACTAAGTCTTATAATACACATTTACCAGATATGCATATTGCTGAACGCTAGCCAAAGGCCTAAAGTGATTGCTGAGTATATGAATTAAAAGTCTTTTCACTAACTCTTACTCTTTTATTTTTCTCTCTTTATATATACAAAGTTTACACACACGCGCACAACTAGTCTTTCACACTAACCATTGTTGGTATATATCGCTTGGGGAAAAAATGTACAAATTAAAAGTAAATGAAAGCGATTTATTAAAGTGGCCACCGTAGATATCCCCAACTACAATATGGCAATCTGAAAGAATAAAGCTAACACAGCCTTCACCTGATGATGTGCTCAATATGAGGCTTATTTTGTTTGTCCAGCAAGAAGGAATTTTACTTAACATAATTAGATTTGAGAAGCAGATAATCAAAAGAACAAATTTGAGTAATTATTATCCCAAATACTTTCTATGCGGTCCACACTTCCAAAATGGAATTTCAAATATTGTCTCAATCAATCAAGAGAATATGATCTCATTGCAAAATAATCTAACCGGAAATATTTGAGAACCACCAATGCATGGTATATATTTGTTGTTCTGACTTCTGAGAACAAGTTTGGTTCTCTCCTGCATTCACAGCGGCCATGCATGAATTAATACTGGTTCGCAAGTGCTTAAGTTGGAATAGCACCTCATGAAACGTAGTTGTCCAAGTGGAGGAGACATCGATAAGTGGAAGCTTAGTATCTGTTCCACTCACATGAGAGAACGCATTGTAGATGAGATTACATTTTGTTGTGCGTTCTGTCTTCTTACTTGACGAAGCACACAAATAAACTTAAGAAACCCACTTGGTGAGGATTTAAGTGGACATAGATGCTTAATTTAATCAGCGACAATTGGATCCTCTGCATTGTAGGTTGTACCTGCTTTCCTTGCCCTTTGTAAGCCACCTTTGGTGATGCCACCACTGTGCTTATTTATAGCCATGAAGCTCAGTGAAATACACTAAAAAACAATACTACGTACTCAAATCGCATCAATACATATATCCTCGCTTACAATCGAGACCAGTTTTGTGTTTGTGTATATATCATCTCCAAGGCAGCTAATACCATGACAGAGGAACTTCGATTGGCTGTTGGAGTCCTGGGTATTTCTTTTTATCTTTTGTGTAAACAAAGAAATGAGAATTCAGTTCAATACAATTATTTATTGATGATCCAATTAATGATGCTCATGCATGATGCTTGCTACTGTTATTTTGCAGGAAATGCTGCCTCTTTGCTGTTGTATGCAGCACCCATGTTGTATTCACAACTCGTTGGTTATTTAGATATATAATATACACTTCTAAGATCTGTTATATTGGTGTTGGTGGACTAAACGTATATTCTCTTCTTTTTTGTATCAGATTGACGTTCATAAGAGTTGTGAAGAAGAAGAGCACGGAAGAGTTTTCGTGTGTGCCATACGTGATAGCTTTGTTGAACTGTCTTCTATACACATGGTATGGGTTACCAGTGGTGAGTGTCAAATGGGAGAACTTCCCATTGATCACCATAAACGGGACCGGAATACTTCTGGAGTTCTCTTTCATTGTCATCTATCAGTGGTTTGCTTCAACTCGTAACAAGGCAAGATTTATTTATATATATGTATGTATGTGTATATATACATATACATACATATGTATATATACATATATATGATATATACTTAAATAACCAAGCAATTTTTCGTATATTTTTAAGTACGCAGGAATTTGTTGAGGTGGCTATATCTTCATGCAAGATTTGTTTGTAATTTGTTTGGTTCAGCGTTATATATACATAGCCACTGTTGAAGTGATCGAGTTATAATTTGCAGAAGCTGGTGTCTCTGATGTTGGCAGTGGTGATCTTGGTATTTGTATCAATTGCCATGGTGTCTTCCTTTCGTCTCCATGATCATCACCATAGGAAGGTGCTTGTTGGATCGATTGGATTATTTGCCTCAGTGTCGATGTATGCCTCTCCCTTTGTGGCTTTGGTATGTCCTTTTCAGAATTGTTAGTCGTGTCCTCTCCCTCTTTTACATCCTTCCTTGTATTTAATTTCACCCCCCAGTCCCTAGTGCATCAGTTAAAGCTGGTTCCTACATTTCTCTATTTCTTCTATGAGTAGTTCAGTAAATTAATAAATTATACTTGAGCATGCTCTGTTTAATGGTTCGTTAATTTAATATTTCAACCTATGGAATTATGGGAAAAATATGGAATAGTTTTTTTTCTTTGGATATTCCACTAGGGAAATGTCACCTGATCCTCTCTAGGACACAGTTTTTTTTTTGGTTACTTTATTATCATATTTAGAATATTACACCGTGAGGCATAATGTAGGGATGACATAAGATGAATTATATCTTGCAAGCCAATATTTATAACATCAAGTATAATGTATATCCATAATATATATCTGCATGGATAGTCTAATTTCAATTACACACAGAACTCGCTAACCTTATATGTAACAAACCAACAAAATTGCAGAGGCAAGTGATAGAGACGAAGAGTGTTGAGTTCATGCCCTTTTACCTCTCCTTCTTCTCCTTCCTAGCTAGGTCTCTGTGGATGGCTTATGGACTCTTGGGACGAGATCTCTTCCTGGCCGTAAGTACCGATGTTCTTACTTGTGCTCCAACTCGCAATTACAAATTTGTTACTTCTTAACAAACCAACCCTCGTTATGCTAACAATTTAAAGTTTTATTAATACCAGTCCAAATTATAAATATATTATGTTCTTGGTCGATTAGTCCTATAATGTAACAACTTCTTTTTCGTTTTACAAGTCACCCAATCTATTGGGTTGCCCTTTCGGACTCCTCCAGCTAGTGCTGTACTTTATGTATAGAAGAAAGAAGGGAACTGCTCATGAGGAGACGAATCAATACTTGGACGTGGAAAAGAGCACGGCAGAGCTCAAAATGCAGCAGGCTCATCTTGTCACCAACGAATTAAGTAAATCAAGCACTTGAAGAACTACTAGTACTGCTATAGCTAGCCATGCACTCAGGGCTTTCCTTGGGGAAATGTTTAAACCTCTTTCAACACCAGAGGAATATTAATGTAGTGACTAATTTGCAACGTGTACTATAATTACTGCTATATATGTAAAATTTGATAAGGGACTCAAGTTCACTTATTATTATTATTATTCATCGGAGATTTAAAAGTTGCACAAAGCAATCCCTTTGCTTACAATGACTCCTTTGTTAGGTCATGGGCTTGTGCAATTGGGTTCTTGAAAACGACGTACGTGACGGCCCAACAAGTCAATCGAGCCCAATTTAGTTGTGTGGCGTGGATGATTTACACAAATCCCGAGTCGAAAAGAAAGTACGGATCAATGAAGCAGCTTATACAATGGAGGAAAGACTCGGAAACCTTTTATTAAAGGATGTTGTTGATTAGGCCGGTAAACGAGTGAGTGAGTTGAATTTAATTTGTGCTTAAATTCGACTCAAATAATTGAAAGTTTGTTTGAACTCGATTCAAAATTGAACGGGTTTTAAATATATATACTCGAAATTAACTCGAATATTTTTATTATTATTTAAATTCAAATATACTTAAATTATTTAATTTTAAAGAACTCAAAATCAACTCATTTAGAAATTATTCTTTCGCCTATTACTAAAAGATGTCGTGTGCTCCCCACTTATAAACAGCATACCCTTATTTTTGGAGGACTTCTCTCACACTTTGGAGATCGGAGATCAAGTTCATAACCATTTTAGTTTTTAAAAGTTAACGTGAACAAACGCTTTTTTTTAAAAAAACTCCGTAGTTATTCTTATGGAAAAATATGTAGTTTCTATAAGCTAATACTCGTGATATTGTCATTTACCGTGAAAATTAACACGTACTCTATCCTTCATCCCAAGGATTAGTTTGTACTATTTAGTACTCCAGAGTAGATGAGCAGATGGTTGTTTTTGCAAAAATTGCTGACCCAAAACCACATCCATACAATAATCGAGACCTAAATGGAGTGTGTTGCAGCATTTGAAAGGAGATGGGATGAAGCCAAATGCTGAAAATTATTGTCTCTTTGTACTAGATATAGCCAAAGTGTCTCAATTAATGTTCGCAGTACTTCTGTCTTGAAATTATTCGTAAAACATACCAACGCCACATAACCCATCAATTTCTATTTCCCCACCTTAATCATATTTTCTAGTTCGACCAAAGAATCGCCCTGTCATATCTATCACATATTCCATATCGAGGAGAGACCAAACGCCGACAGAATATCAAAAGGCACAAAAGCATCTACCACTCAAAAGATGCCATGCTCTACACCGTCCACCAGCAATTCCTCAACGATCCATCTCCTCCTGCCCCGGCTCAGACTTTCCCAGCCTTGTTCGAATTCACGTTAAACCTGATTTTCGTGAGCATTTATTTCACACAGAACTATAACTAGCACCCTATTTGAACATAAGTACTTAGAATGAGAAACCATGACTTTATAAGGTTACGGAAAGATTGATAACCAAATTTTATTCGGCCATCTTCATGACTTCATAAGGTTAAGGAAAGGTTAATGAGGTTTCAGTAACGAATACTGCTATTTAGACGTTGATGACCGACGTTCCTCACTGCGAAGTGATCAGTTGCCATCTTATGTGAATAACAAATGATAAAAAGAATAAAAGGTTGTTTCCCTTGCCAAGTTAGTATGTTGGCAGCGGATGATAAAAATGAACGTAATACATTCTTCATGAAAAAACTTATAATTTCAATAAGTTCTCCATGTTATTATGTGTCTAATAAATAAAGGGTTTTAAAGTTGATGATTTTGATATATTGACTTTTTTTGGGCGTAAATGCCCATCGATTCTCGTCCCCAAAATTCGTGGCGAATTGTGGAACCTGATCGATTCCACCGGAATGGGGGCATGAGTTTAAGAATTCCAACAATGTACTCTGCCAAAATGGGGGATTTTTTTTTTTTTTTTTTGGAACACAACTACGATATTGAGGGAAAATAATTAAGCAGCTCAAAAACATACTTGAAAGCCTTAATATACCAATTTGCCGCTGGACATAAGGCACAAGAGCATCTGGCAGTAGGATTCTGGTATCAAACCCGCTTACTTCATGCCAACAAATATGCTGAAACGCAATGCACGCGCCCGTTACGTCATGGCATACTTCACATCACTGATTACGGAGTGGAGGTGAGCTGAAACCCAATGCACATGCTTGGAAAAAACAATTATTCATGGGCTTATTTTATAAGAAAAATATATTCTTTAAATTTAGTCGTACAAATAATATCACACAGCGTTTGGTCGTGTCATTTTGTACTCCCCTACTGTCAAAATATAAAATGGTGATATGCCCTTTTTTTTCCCAACCCTCGTCCTTCTATCTTTTCCCATCCAAATATAACTTGGATCAGTTTGGTCACTTTTTATAATCAAAACAAAATAAAAATTATGATAAATTATCTAAAATTTTTATAAAGAAAATTCCATTACAACCAAATGATATACACATAGATCGTTTTTTCTATCAATCTAGCATCCTTTCCAAAATGGCTGTTGACCGGGTAAGCTGAACGCATCAATAATATAAAATAACTAAAGCCGGTATTTATCCTTTTTAAATAAAATTTAAGCACAAGGGTTTTATCATTTATTGTCCAATTGATATTTAGAGGCTTCTTACATAACACAAATTTGTTGTATAATAATTAATCTCGCTCTTATAAACACATAATTTAGAAGCGTAGCATATTTGTTATTTTTTACGTGTTATTTGTTATTTATTACAATTTTAGTAAAAAAAAGCATATGATATGATATATATATATATATATATATATATATATATATCATATCATATGCTTTTTTTTACTAAAATTGTAATAAATAACAAA
>JAVDBV010047900.1:0-14463 GCA_032619315.1 Piper longum
GATATTTTTATAACATAAACTCAATACTCTAAAAATGGGTTCCTAAAATTTTTAAGTTTATATATATATATATATATATATATATATATGATAGATTAAAAACTTAAAAATTTTAGGAACCCATTTTTAGAGTATTGAGTTTATGTTATAAAAATATCACGAAAAAAATACGGACTATTTTCGAAGTTAAAGCATCATCACTCTTGAACCTAAAGGGTTCTAATGCAAATATAATTAATCTAAATACTTAACAAAAGAGATAGTTCTAACCACAAGTAATAAATGGACAATACAATAAGCAATATAATAAACTCAATCAAGTTTGGTGTGTGTGAGATAACCTAAGTGTAAACTCACAAAGTTAATTATTTTAATGAATTAAGCTAATTGATTCACTTAGTGACCAAAGAATTGAGTATTGGTCCTGTAAAGACTAGAAATATACCATTACTAGAAAGTAAGTATCTAAACACCTTGGAAAAAGTTGCAAATTTTTTTAAAATCGTACAGGGTGGTAAGCGGAGGCCAATACGGTCACATATCATACTATAATCTCCTACAAAGTGGCATCTTACATGCATATAAATATTCATACATCACTTATGCCCTCACATCCTCCATATATCACCTACCACAATACCCATGTGGCTCGGAATTAATGTGCCACAATTTCTAAATATGCACGGCATTCGCAGTACCCTACATACATCGCACTAGTTAAGGGTAAAAAAGGTACTAAGTGTAATCACATATCTTCATACCGCTCACTCTTTTATACATGAAATCCGTAAAAATACGTATACTTAAGTAATATACTTAAGAAAAAGGCTTGTCTCATACATTTCTGGAGCTTTAGTTCGAAAACCAACAATGATCCTTGTAGTTTTATTAAACTTAAGATATAATGTGACTAAATGGCTTGGCATCGGAGTGATCCGATAAAAATGTCGCCGATACCGTCTTATCGTTTAAAATGCGATTAAACGTGACACTCAAGAGTTCAACATAAGGGTGGAGCAAAAGAGTTCTATGGACCTGGATGAGTGGAGCTTTGTATTCTAAATCGATGAGCTCAACCCGCGTAACCTAATAAGAGATGGAATCCAAATCATAATCAGCTCGCACCGGTACAAATGATGAGGCAAAGCCTCCACCATGCACAACACACAAAATTAACTTACTTATTTTGATTTGTGATGGGTTGAACTCATTAGGTAGTTTAATTTAAGGTTTGGGGTTATAGTTCTACTTAGTACATGATTTCATATTGAGGAACATAATCGGGCAATTTGTCCGAAAAACCAAATGGTATCCGATTAAGCTAAAATTTGAACCCTTAGTTCTAGACACCCTAATGGTCTATCATAAATATTAAAAAGTGATAATTTTTAGATTATCATATTGATTGAGGTTACTTAATGTTGGATTAATGTACTGTTAATAGAACCCCTTTACTACACAACAAACTTCAAAATTTCGGCTCATGGGCTTGAGAGCTTGGGCCAATTTGAAAAGTTAGATGACACTTGTAAGTTTAGCCCATTCAAACTTCAGGTCCAATTTCTTTGTAATCAGACCTAGGTGAATTTTCTTATTTTGATTACTGATTTAACCATTTTCGTAATTAATCTGACCTTGGTAGAATTAGAATTTTCAACCCAATTACCTACTTACCCATATTCTCTAAAAATTTATAGAGACATTATTAAAAATTCTATTACTCGTAGTAAACTATTTATTAATTTTTCTACTGTTTTATCTATTTTTAAAGGATTTAAAACTGGCCTCACAGAAACTAGATTATAAATCTAGTTCTTGTGTACTCCAGAACTCTGATCTCATTAACCATTAGAATGAATTTTGTTTAACTCAAAAAATTTCAGGGATATGTTAATCAATTATTAGTTTTTTAGGTAATTTTTATAGATTTTTATGTGATCTAATTATAAGCCAAACATTTAACTAAATACATAGTATAGTCAATCAACATAGAACACAACAGATGCACACAACGTTTTATTAATTTTGTTCAAGCCTTAGTTGAGGTAATTTTAGTAGGTAAATTTATGATATTAATCTCAAAAATTATTAATAAATAAGAATAAGATAGATCATGAAATTAAAATGATATAAAGGTGTAAAAATTGGGAAAATAGGTAATCAGGTCACTGGAACCTTGAAAGCTGCCACCTTTAGTCCAGTTTTGGACATTTACACATCCATTAATCGAAAGTAGGATGATAATCACAAAATAAAATTTTTAGATCTATGGCTTTTGAAGAAAACAAGATCAAGATCACTCAAATCATATCACTACATCATGAGATATGAGTTTTATGCTTAACTAGCGCAGACTTGGACATATTGGTGATGCAAAAAATTATAACTATTAATCTAGAAAAGAAAATGACATTAAACGACCTCTTGATGATTTTAAACCGACAGATCTAGATGTTAAAAGTACCTGAAAATACAAACAACCACATCAATAGGCAAACAACAAGAGAACTTCTGAACTAGAACTAAAAACGGAAAAAAACATACCACAAACGATCCAAGGAGGTCACTTGGAGTCTTCCCACTCCAAATCCTTCAAACCTTGAAGAAAAACGCCTACTAATGCTCCACAAGGCTGAGAGGAAGTTCAAAGAGAGATGAAAAAGCTGGAAGGACGTTGGGGGTGAGTGGAGGAAGGAGTGAAAAGGTAGGGATGGGGTTTTATATAAAAAAAAGGGTGGTTGGCTTTGTGATTCATAGGCATCGGTGCCACACCTAAAGATGTGTGTTAAGATTTGAATTTTGAAAAGAAAAAGGAGGGAAATGATTTGGTGGTTTATAAAATAAATAAATCAATACAACATGATTTTATTTTTCCAAAATAAGGCAAGTCATGGGCGTAAGGGTGCTTTGACAACATCTTGGCGTCTGTGGAATGAACTTGACCGTTAAATTCAAACTTTGTCTGGGTGAGAGGGTGCTAGCATGACGCCTTTTGCATCTAGTCATCATTTGCATCATTTTAGGTTTTATAACCAAAAATACGTGAAAGAAACACTACCACAACACACGAAAAGTGACTACACACGCGGGGACTCAGTCCTCACATCTAACTAAAATCTACTTGACCGAACCAAACATAAAAGGTCGGGAACATAGCGTCTAATTGGCGCAACAAAGCCGAAGGAGCTAAGGATGGGGAAGGAAACTCATACATACCTACATACCATACATAAATACGCGGCAAAAGGGTTGGGCAAGCAACTCGATCCGGGTCATGACCGAACCAACACTAAAACCATCTGGCGAAAAGCTCTTCTTTTACAATCTCACCCACTTAGGAAAATTTCATCCTCAAAATTCACCTAAGGAGTTACACACTCTACAAACATAGGCCGTGATAAAACCATACAAATGGCGACACACACATGCGGTGCGAGGAGTTACCATAATATTATGCTTTGAATGCACTGCCACGAAGTACACCATTATCAAGCCAGTCCACTTTCAATACCAATGGTACCAAGTGTACCGCTAGTGAACCGTATTACCAACAAGATGCTCTGCCACCTAGTACATCACCATGAGGTCATACTGCTATCAACCATACTACTATGAGACATACCTCTTGAAGGTGAGCCTAGCACTGATAAATGTATTTATCATGTATGTGTCTACAGACGTAACTTAAGTATGTAATCATACTCACCTCCTCCACATGAGGATGAATGTAGTCCTAGATATACTCATGGAAATGTGATCTATCAAAACCCACCACGCAAACCTCAATACATAAGGTGGTTTAAAGGTCAGGCTGACTTCGTGATGTATACGGTTGTGCAAAGGGAGACCCTCCGATCATGGTGTCATGACTGGCCTCAAAAATTGGGCCTTGACAAGTGTGAAATGCGTGAGATGTGCTAAGGGGACCTAGAAGGAGCCCACCTTGGTGGTTGTTTAAAAATATGATCACTAGGGTATATATAAAATGCATGAAGATCGAGACATTGTCCACTCTAAACTACCGTTGTTGCGCTTACCATAGATCTGATCATCATCCTAAGAACTACAACGTAGGCATCTCAAAGGACAGCTCCTAGGGTTCTAGGGCAAGAAGTAAACAGTAGACAAGTGTCTCTCGATCAAGTACCAGATACACACGTCTTAGTAGATGGAGATCTCCCATCCCATTACGAGGAGTAAAAGTGCCTCATCCTCTCATCCGTAATTAATGACCAATCATCCAATATCGATTTATAGTGCTCGATCTTGACTCACTTAGCTAATACCATTGTGGTTGACTCGCAAACAGGGTTGTCAAATGGTCATATGTAGGCTATAGACAATACAAAGGTGCACATCATGTAACTACACAATACTACACACTCAATGGTCATATGCCGCCGATAAGTCGATGTTGATGTTATGGATTTCTGATTACTCTAAACGTCATTCGATCGATCTGTCTAGTTACTAAACTCCACACTATCCAACTAACACGTCACAAGACTAATAATCCTACTCATCCTACTCAATCATACTCAAGTTGTCAATACGACACTATCTTTACTTCTACTCTATTATTGGTTGTCTGACCAACCTAGTTCGTCATCTACAGTTCATGTTATATCATCTAGCTATATGTGACTACTGTACCGTGTTACGCACTTGGACAACTGTCTAATCTATTACTACCTTACAGTAATATACCTGCTCAGATAGTGGTTGTGCTACTCAACTGGTGGTTATATTACTCAATCAGTGATTTTGCTACTTGGTCGGTAGTTGCACTACTAGGACAGTGGTTGCACTACTCGGACGGTGTTTGTGCTACTCAGCTAGTGCAAGCTAAAAACTAACAACCAACTACAAAACTCTTCTAGGTCATACGCTACCTATCCATCCTGCTCAGCTACTTCATGTTCATATTGGCTCTAGTCGATGATGCGTAAGCGATCATATTGGCCGCTACCATCTCAACCTAGTTGTATACTTGTCTGGCGATCATGGTCAACTACCTAGATGGCTCAGAGCCCTAACCTCTATGGGGCTATGACACAATTTTCCTACTTTGATATGTCCTTATCTATGTAGTATGTCTCAGCTCTAACTAGTTCTTATATCTTTTAATATGGACAATGAGGTTGTATCATAGGCTAGGTAAGACATATTCTTCTAAACCTCATAGTCTAAGGAGTGGTTTCTTATATTCGTATTGTCGTGGTGTCTATGACGTCTATCTCTCACACCACCTAGTCTAAACCTCTAGGGTGGCCTATTACCTTTGAGTAAATGTTCATCTTTATTGATGCTACTAGGGTCTTATTGTATCTCTAACTGACCCACATGTAAGTTACTAGTTTTGAAGGTGCTAGGGTGTAAGAAAAGGAAAAGCTATCATGTGGTACCCCTAGGATCTACCAAAACAACTATTGACATCTGAAAATTCTTCCTTAATGTGAATCCACAAGGGGTCCAAGAATGCTATTGGCCCCCACTAAAGGAACAAAATGAAACTATATCACACCAACATGGGTCATATCTAACGAAGCACTTCCGTGCTTCTACAATTTCCCACACATGGTGGTACTCGGTAGGATGAGCCACACTCTAGTAAAACTCCCAATTTAATTTTTCTGATCCTATAATGCTATGCATAATTACTAGTAAAGTATAATATCAACTATGACGTAGGTGATATTGCCAATTATACTCGTAACAACAGTGCGCCAGGACAACTAGCTATATGACTCTCCTTTAGGAGTAGTCACTCCTCTGTTCACCACTCATGTTTTTTATTCTGCACTTAGTGATGAAATCTTGTCTAAAGGGACATACTTACATCTTTAATATCAAAATATGGTGTGGTGTTCTAGACAATCTAACATCTTGCTAAGACATGGTCTAGGATGCTTGGATCTACTAGGTAATACTAGTTTTATATGCTATCTATTCATGCTTTCCTTACCATGTTCATTTGACTGTCATATTGTTCTTATACTACCACCTACTAACAATTCTTACACAATTTAGGATGCTCCTGATCAAAATGTTGTGACTAACTATGCTCAATAATTTTGAGTTCCATGAACTAACTTCATCCATACACTATGGGCCTACCAGGTGTATACCCACATTTTAAACTTTCGAAATAATCATACCCATCTATGTTGAGGTGCACTTTGGTCAATCTACCTTTATCGGTCTCTAAGTAAAGCTGACCGTAATGGTGTCCTATAGGAAATGAGCATACTAGTCATGTGGTCAACATCGGAGGGTTTCTACAAGCCTACTACCATTGTCCTATACGTACATATCTATCTCCATACTTTGATTCAAAATTCTATACTTATTCTATATTCGATATTTTTGTTTTTTCTCTAGCTGGGCAACTCTGCTTTGGCGCTATAAAACTCATCACCAATGATTCTTTTCTTTTGTTTCGAGGAAATGATTGCTTGCCTAAAAATGTGCATGAAAAAATAGTTTTGTTCTATTATTAGTTAGTAGCACAGTACTGTAATAATTAATAACTCATTAGGGGAAAAAAATCTTATAACCCATGCCTTCCCCTCTATAAAAAGGCACAAGGAAGAATAAGATGGATCACAAGTGTTGATAGATATCAGTGGTAGAGGAGGTGATGGGAATGCATCAAGATCAAGGCTAGTGCTATATTTGTTGGGAAATAGACGCTCTAGAGGAAACAACCCAGAAAATATTTCCCTCTCAAGATGAAATGCAAAAAAATATATGATGACACCAAGATAAAGTGGATAGAAACTTTCCTCTCAATTTAGAGAAAAGAAAACCAACCTACTCAATCAACTTTAATTAAGAAAACTCTTACAATCAAGTATCGAATAAATTAGAAAAAACTCTCTTAACCCAAATCAGATCAATAACAAGGTCTGAAATATACAACTCTTAAGAAATACAATATATGAGAAATTGAGAAAAATAACATACACCTCAAAATAAAAATTTGATCAACCTCACACCCTGGATTACAACCCCGACTTCAACTTGAGCTGATAAAAAACTTCTCCAAACTCTCCCTTTATGAGCTAAATGTGCTCAAAATGTCTCAAGAGGATGTTCTGTTTAACATCAACAGAATTTTCCTTTATATAGAAGAATTTGAGTAGAATTCTAGAAGTCATCTAATTAAACTTCTATAGAAAAGACGAAATTACACATCAGTATACAAAATACCAACCATTAGTGCGATAAGCGAAAAGCCAAAAACTGACAATTGAGTTTTTCAGTGTGAATGGTTGAGGGAAACTCAACAAATCCTCCCCTTCATGAATCCATGAGCTAACTAGACATAAGTGGTAGCAAAATTCTCCATACCAGCTCCACGTCGGCAAAATAAATGTTTGTCCTTTGTCACAATCTTGGTTAACATATCTGAGATGTTCTTATTAGTGTGAACCTTGTTCAACTCTAACAACTTTCTCTCCAACACATCTCTTATCCAATGATATCAAACATCTATGTGTTTACTCTTTGAATAAAAACTAGAATTCTTACTCAAATGTATAACACTCTGACTATCACAAAGTACCTCATACTTATTTTGACTTATCCCAATTTCATCCAAAAATATTTTCAACCGTAGAACCTTTTTGCAAGCTTCTATAACTGCAATGAATTTAGCTTTAGTTGTGGATAGAGCAACACAATTTTGTAATTTGGATTGCCAAGAAACAGCACCACCCACAAAAGTAACAACAACCCCAAAGTAGACCTCTTAGAGTCAAGATCACCAGCCATATCTGTATTAGTATAACATAATAATATAGGCTTACCTCCCCCGAAGCATAAACCTAAATTTTCTATCCCGCTAGATGGACATGCCAAGAATTTTCCTAGTAGGACCCAAATCTGTCATAGCAAAGGATTTGCCTAATTTTTCCTACAAATCTGTAATTCTTGATTTATCCTCTCCAATAATCAACATATCATCAATATAAAGAAGCAAAATGATAAAATCATTCTTCCCAAATTTCTTGATAAATACAAAATGGTCTGAAATAGTTTTGTTGTAGCCTTGACTATCCATAAAAGAATCAAACTTCGTGTACCACTGTCTAGGAGCTTGCTTGAGGCCATACAAGCTCTTCTTCAATCTACACACCATCTGTTTCTTTTCCTTATCTATAAAACCCTTAGTTTGTTCCATATATATTGATTCATCAAGATCACCATGGAGAAATACAGTCTTCACATCTAACTATTCAACCTCCAAATCCATACTTGCAGCTAAGCCTAGCACACAACAGATTGAAGACATTTTTACAATAGGTGAGAAAATTTCGTCAAAGTCAATACCTTTCTTTTGCCCGAAACCTTTCACCACAAGTCTTACCTTGTACCTTGGTTGTGAGTTACCTTCTTCATGCTTAAGCCGATAAACCCACTTATTCTTGAAGACCTTTCTCCTTTTAGAAAGATTCACAAGCCATATGTTTTGTTCTCATGCAATGACTTTAGTTTCTCTCGCACGGTACTTACCCATTTGACTTTCGCTTTGTGACTAAAAGCTTCACTGAAGTCTTCAGGCTCACCACTTCTGTAAGAGTCACATAAGTAGACTTTAGATACTTTGTAGATGGCTTAATAATTCTACCAGATTTTGTTCTTAGTAGCATCAGCCTCCCCTTGATCAACAACCCAATCATCATCATGTACCTGTTCATCAACAACATCAGGAACTATAACATTAGAAATATCATTATCCTCACTTTCACCGTCACGAGGCAAATAAATAAGAATGTCGTCTCTAACTTCTTCATTAATCTGTTCAACAACATCTTGAACAATATCCTTTATAACCATTGGAGGAGCAGATGAAATCTTAACCCTCACAACATAATCCTGAGTATCACTTTGGGTAGTTGTTTCATTTCCAAAGTCCTCTAGAAACTGGTTCTCTCGAAACACCACATTCCGGCTTCAAACAATCTTTTTTTCCTTATGATCCTAAAGTCTGAAACCAAACTCTTCATCCCCATAACCCAGAAATATACATTCAAATGTCTTAACATCAAGCTTAGACCTTAGTTTCTTTGGCATATGTACAAGGGCTTTACAACCAAACACCCTTAGATGACTGTATTTTACCTTCCTACCACTCCAAACTTTTTCTGGAATATCTCCATCTAAAGCAAGTGTAGGAGACCTGTTAATTAAATAACAAGCCGTACAAACAGCTTCAGCCCAAAATTCTTTAGGTCATTTTGCTGGAGAAAGCATACACCTAACTCTTTGAATTGATCTGTTCATTCTCTCAACTACTCCATTCAATTGTGGAGTATAGGGAACAATCTTCTCATGCCGAATGCCATGTTTGTCACAATAAACCTGAAACTCATTAAAACAATACTCACCTCCATTATCACTTCTCAAACATTTCAAAGTCTTCCATGTTTCTCTCTACAAGAACATGAAATGATTTAAAAGTATTAAACACATCACTTTTATTCTTCAAACGGTAACACCATACCTTCCTTGAAGCATCATCAATAAAAGTGACAAAATAAGAAGCTCTACCAAAGGATTTTATCTCCATTGGACCACATACATCAGAATGTACAAGTTCAAGTATTTGTGTCTTCCTTTTGCTAGAGGATACAAAAGAAGCCCTACGTTGTTTTCTAACCAAACAATGATCACAAGAGCTTAGTGTTGTCTGATCAAGTTGTGGAAGACAGTTCTTCTTCTTCAAAAATTCTAGCCCTTTGTCACTCATGTGTCCCTACCTTCTATGTCACAAATTAGCTCTGAGAGTAGTAGAGGTAACATTAACCTCCCCATGAACTGGACTAGATGTAGTCCTATAAAGACCACCACACTTCTTCCCTTTAGCAACTATTAGAGAACCTTTCACCAATTTTCATAAACCACATAAAAATTGTGAAACATAGCCCTCATCATCTAGCACACCTGTTGACATCAAATTCAATCTTAAATCAGGAATATGACGCACATTTTCCAAAACAAGTTTGCAACCAGAATCAGTCACAATATGCACATCACCATGACCAACAATTTTAGAAGTTTCATTGTTGTCCATCTTCACCACACCTAGATCAGCTGTCACATAGGTGTTGAAGAAATCTCTACATGGGGTAGCATGAAACGATGCGCCAGAATCAATCACCCAACTAATATCATATTAGTTGTCAAACAATCATTTTCATTATCAAGTATGATTAGTATATCTTCTGTTGCAACATTGGTAGTCTTTTCATCTTCACTTTTATTGTCAAACACCTTACCATTTCTTAGATCTTTCTTATATTTGTAACAGTTCTACTTCTTATGGCCGGCTTTATCACAATAAAAGCACTTGAAGGTCTTGTTTCTGGATTTAGACCTTCATCTACTCTTATCTCTTCCACTTAGATTCCTACTCTTTAATCTTCCCCGAGAATTAAATTCAGAAACCAAAGATTGAGATGAATTAGAGAAGGTTACCTGTTGTGTTTTCCTTCTCACTTCTTCACTCAAAAGACAACTTAAAACCATATCAAAAGTCAGTTGCTTGTGAGAATTATTCAAAGAAATAACTAAAGGTTCCCAAGACTCCGGTAAAGTATTCAATAATAGACAAGCTTTCCAAGCATCATCAAGAGGCATATTCAAACTAGATTATTGAGTTAATATACCTTACATCTCATTGATGTAGTCACTGACTTCCGTCCCATCCTTATACCGAAGATTCATCAACCTTCTGATCAACAAATTTCTGTTTCCAGGAGTGTCTCTCTCATACATATACAAGAGCTTATCCCAAAACTCCTTTGTTGTCTTTGTTCCCGTCACATGGTTATATACGTTATGTTCTAATCATTGTTTGATCAAAGCCATGTATTTTTGCCCATCATGATCCATTCAACCGTGACCCTCAACTCAGCCTTAGCAATAGGCAGAGGAGGAGGAATCGAAGGAGTCTTCCCTTTATCAGTCACAACTGGAGTAGCACTCAACGGTGGACTAGAACTTGATGACTCAGGAGGACCAAGAATTGGATCGTATAAATATTTAGTGAATAAATAATCAATCATACGACCCTTCCAGTAATGCCAATTAGACTTACCCTTAAGGGCGACCATCTTAACATGTTTCTCATCATTCATCTTGATACAAAAAAAAGAATGTTACTACCCAAAACCAAGACAAACAAAAAAGAACCAAAGCTAACTAGCTTTAATACCGCTTGTTGGGAAATAGATGCTCTATAGGAAACAACCCAGAAAATATTTCCCCCCCAAGATAAAATAAAAACAAATATAAGATGACAACAAGATAAAAATGGATGGAAACTTTCCTCTAAATTTAGAGAAAAGAAAACCAACCTACTCGATCAACTTTAATTAAGAAAACTCTTAAATAAAGTATCGAATAAATTAGAGAAAACTCTCTTAACCCAAATCAGATCAATAACAAGGTCTGAAAGATACAACACTTGAGAAATACAATATATTAAAAATTGAAAAAAATAATATACACCTCAAAAGAAAAATTAGATCAACCTCACACTCTGGATTACGACCCCACTTCAATTTGAGATGATGAAAACTTCTCTAAGCTCTTCCTTTATGAGCTAAATGTGCTCAAAACCTCTCAAGATGATGTTGTGTCTAACATCAACAAAATTCTCTTTTATATAGAAGAATATGTGTAGAATTTTAGAAGCTACCTCATTAAACTTCTATAAAAAAGACGAAATTACATATCGGTATACAAAATGTCAACCATTAGTATGATAAGCAAAAAACCAATAACTAACAATTGAGTTTTTTAATGAGGGAAACTCAACATTATTTTCCGTGCTAATCTTGGTTTCCTGCTGCTCTAATTGTTGTGCATTCAGAGAAGGCATCCTCAAAGTACTACCCATTTTTGAAGATGCAGTAAAGATGACCTGAACCCTTCTCAATTTGAAGGTATTAACTACCATAGACCCTAATAATAAAAAAAAAGGCATCTCGTTTCTATGTTATCAGGTTTACTATTCAACAAAGTCTAACTACGTCTCATTTTCGTGTTGTTCATCAAGTTAACTCGTTGATGGGTTTTACAAAAATGTTTCATACATATTTTAATCTTGATATCAATATGGTGAAGGCTGAAGAATGGTGCGACCCAGACAAATGTACATGCGTCGAGTTGTTCAATACTCGCGAGTGCTCCTGCTCGGCAGTGAAGGACAGATGCAACGACAGCTGCAATGTCTGCATTTGCACCCCAATATATCCTCCCCAACTATGCCTATGAGTGGACGTCAAAGACTATACTGCCCAACAAAACAGAACAATGTCTGATCATCCATGATCTCCAATCTGTAGCTCCTTCCACCACACTGCACCGGAGAGCTGGTTATCATTTATGCTACTAGAGTTTCAACAATCAGTTTCGTGATCATGGACCTACTCACGTTATGATGTATTTTATGTTTTATGTCAATATGTGCGTCCTATTAATTAATGGTGCATGGTTCCATGACTCCATCCACCGTTATGATCAAATGCCTCTCATTTATTTTTTTAACAGATAGTTTTAGAGACTTTTTTATTACGATTAGCGTCAAACGAGTGACTATTTGCCGATAATTCAATTAAACTAGCACATCATTTTTGGTTGCCGAACTCACAACTAAAGTTCCACCCAAGTTTCCTTAACTGAAATTCTTTTTCGCCACATTAGCCATAGGGTTCCTATACCCTCTTCGCCTATTGTTGACCGAAGGCCTGTACAGCTTGTCACCAAGCCTTAGGTGTTATTTGTCAAATTAGTGACCAAAGGCTGCCGAAGTGTCACTAGTTGAATCTTCTTTTTCTTTGGCCTGCACCTTTATGTCTCTAGTTGTTGAGTGATCAAAGTGTAATTGAAATCTTCCGTATTTTAATATTTCTTTAAATATTAATTTTTTGCTTGGTTACTTGATCATTCATGTTCGGACTTAACGAGTTTGAAGATGTTGTCACATTAAAACAATATTCAACAAAACCCTCTCATACGCTCTAAAAATGAGTTTCTAAAGTTTTCAAGTTCACACTCTATCATTTCGTTATATATATACAAAAATATAGGGTGAAAAAAAAAGTATATACGAGTCAAGAGCAGGAGATTTTAAATTTCTCAAGTTCTCCTTCTATAATCTATCTCAACTGTGTGTGGGTAATGGGAGCACTTAACCTGAGCTACAGCTCAGAGAGCCTTTCTGCCTTTCTGAGCTACAACATTTTTAACCATTAGATTTTAATCAAACGTACCAGAGTGAAGGATGAAGTTTAAATGAAATTTCATAATGTCAACAATACCCTTACTTCGATCCCCTCCCAGCCTCTGCATCACAGTATTAAAACAAGTATCGATTCTTCTCAACTTTGATTTTAATTTTTCAACCTTTTCTCCATCAAAAGTTCTACTCAATTTCTCGAACACTTTTATATTATTATTTCAACTCTTCATCACTATCCTGCTTGATTTCTCTGAATACCATATTGGATGAACAATATCACCGTAAAACTCAGATGTAAACAATAGCAGTAAAAAGTATTTCCTTTTATGCTAATCATCTTATCATGCATAACCTATCAATTCAATTTGAAAGAAGTAAGAAAGAGGCATGTTTTTGTTCTATTTTGCAAGTCGTAAAGGGTGACAATCGATATATTAATCCACTCCGCCTCGCGGCGGAACTGCCTGAGCTTGGCCCCAAAAGACGTCATTGGGTGGAGGGGTAGAGGGGGGCGGCCTCGTAGATGGAATGGAAGCCATGGATGTAGCAGCAGTCGACTTTGTTTTCAAAGCAACAAAGAAGAAGGTGGTTTCCATGGAGGGGTGCCGGAAACGAGCAAGACTCGGTTGCCAACACCAGCACCAAGGGAGAGGTGGCGGTGGAGCCAGTTCCGGTCCTTGTCGTTCCATCCAACAATGGCGTCGACATGGGAGGCTGCACTGTCGTGGAGATGGCAGGTGTCACAGGTCTGATCTAGGGTCTTATTTTTCACCCTAATCTTTCCCGTGCGGCGTGTTTCCCTCCTCGGAACCACCAGCCTATAGCGCTATGCAGCCAGCGGATGTACTGCACAGCACCTCTTCGGACCCCACCTTCGCACACGCCCAGCCAAGTACTTGGTACCACACCCTATTGCTTGGCGCAACAAGGTACCCGCACTTGACTCCCGGTCGCAGCACCCCGCTCGAACACTTGTTCAATCACCAAGTTGCACTGTTAGGCGTTACAATGCCGGTCACCCACACAAGCCAGCACAACCTGATCTCACGAATCACCGATCAAATTGTCGAATACCAAATCCAACACCCACACAGTATTTTACGGATACAAAACCCAACCTCTATTCCACTAGTATGAATACAAGATACAAGTAATCTAAACACTTAAGACTACCAACAAGTCGTGGACATGCACACCCCACGACTTGTGCC
>JAVDBV010047901.1:0-12954 GCA_032619315.1 Piper longum
GTCAGGGTGGCACAACGACAGCACGACACGGCAGGGTGGCGTTGATCGGCGGTAGTTCAGCATCGGTCGCTGTTTGAATAATTTAAATGTCATGCAAGTGTACACGGTCGTAACAAGTAATATAATGATGGATTCGATTATCGTCCCACAGAGAGATGAATTTTCTTAAATTAATTACAGTAAAAGAAATTAAGAACAAAACAAAAATAATCTAAATAATAATTTTAAATTAACAAAAAAGTTAAAATGATAAAACTTGTTCTAAAGTCGAATTTCCCTTAACATGAATTTAATCTTCATCACATCTTACTCTTATCTTTTATTCCCTCAGATTGTCGATCTAGGATAATTATATGACATAATGGCTCCTGCTCCATGCTTCTATTAATTTGTCTCAATTTCTACCTCCCGGTAATAATTGATTAATCAACAAAATAACATATTAAGATTTGCCTTACAATCGCATACGGTATTGTGTATCTCCCGAGCACAACGACTAACAAGTCACAAGATTAATCGTATGATGAATTATCAATGACCAATTTAATTAATTTCTCCCGAAATCTAATTAAACCTCATGATCTAAGAAATAGGCAATCAATCTATTCTTAGTATCAAAAACATGATAACTCAAATAATCCGATAGAATAAAAGAGTGAGAGGTTGAAATGAATTTAATTAAACCATGTTAAGTTTTATTTTTCTGTAGAACGAAAGATAATTACTCCATAATGAAAATATAAAACAATATAAAATGCAGCTATGTCCTTCCCTCCTCAAATGCAGCTATGCCCTTCCCTCTTCATCGAGCTTTGTAGCCATTGGGTGGGGCCAAGTGCCATGATTATAAGCTTAATTTGTTTTATCTTTTTTTGCATTAAAACACCAAAATTAAGCATATCTCATTAAAGATTAATTAACTAAAATATAACGAAAAATATTACCTAATTAATAATATTTATACCTAGGATTTACAAAATCACATTAAAAACATGGGTAAATATTATATATTTTAAATGCTTAACAGTGACGATGGTGGCGGCGACGAGCACACGGGTGGCACCGATGGGGTTTGGGGTGAGGAAGTGTCAGGAGGGTAGTGAAATGCCTCGGTGGCAAACTCATAAATATGTATTGACTCAGTTCCCACTCAAGGTAAAACAATAACTAGCTCGTAATAATTCCCCAAAAAAATTCAAAAAATTAGGGAAAAATTTTATAAAATATATTACACACAATAACACTCAATAACATATTCTATAACTAATAACCCACCAATACTGCCCTATAATGCTTCTTAATGCATTATTCAACCTGAAAACTATCTCTACGACCAAATACATAAAAAAAAGAAAAATACTGCATATTTTCATATATTCTTATAATCCATTTCTCACAATCTTTTTGACATTATCATCATATATTCAGGTACACTTGACTCTCATCGCTCATAACTCACGACTGACCTTGACTCAGCACGTGGTTCATGAAACTAACTCGACTCGAACCGATAGTTGAACCGACTGGTTCGCTATAGCAAAACTCTGACTTGAGTCACAAGTTTTACAAAAAAAATATATAGCACCCATCAAATTGTTAAACATGAGGTGGATTATGAAAGAAGAGCATTTTTTGTTGTGTTCAAATAAAGCATTTAAAGAGTGTTTTTTAGGGTTCAAGTTTTCAACTTTCAACTTGAACTTGGGCATCATCACTACATACTTTAAATACAGTTTAATGCCTGTTAAATATACTCTTGACATTGTTAGTATAATGCCTGTCAAATATACTCTTGACATCGTTATTCTTTAATGGAGGTTTCCTCTATCGAGAACTCCAGAAATTATTTGCAATAAATCATGGTGTATCAACTTTTTTTTTCAGGAAACTAGATAGCTGCATTTCTAAGTGCCTTGAACCTTTTATCAACAATGGGAAAATATTATTGTTCACAAGCTTTTCTAATTGAGGCACCCTACTAGCTACTTAAAAGTTTTTTTTTTTTTTAAACAACATACATAGCTCTTCAAAAGTTAGTTGTGTAGAGAAGTGTCACTCTCAACAAAGAATCTCTTTTCCATGACACAACAAATGCTAGGACCTAACCATGTTAAGATTAAAATGGAATTCTTGTAGGTTTAGGAAAAAAGGAGAATTAGAATCTCAAATTAGGATTTTCGAGGCTGAGGGAATTTTGGACTGTGAGGAAATGAGTTAGGTGAGAATTGATCACCAAGGTTCAAATTAGTCATCCCTATTATAGCCATATTTTAGACAAATTTTACCCTACATTAAATTCCTGCTTGTATCCCTAACATTTTATATCCTTAGCCCGATTATGAGAAATCTTTCTTTTCACCTCGACTTAGTATAACTAACTAGGAATTTTTCTTTAATAGCTCAAAGTGATCATAAGAGGAGAGGAGTATGTGTAACCATAAAAAGGAAGAAATTGTGAGTCAAAAAGGAAGGAAAAAAGGAGAAAAGTTTTAAAGTTGAGCGAATTGGTTAGGGGGTGGTGTCAGAGTTGTAATATATCTTGTTTTATTAATAATATATATATATATATATATATATATATATATAATTCGAACAAAATGAGTGAAAAGGAATAGTGAGGGAATTACATTTGTGAAAAAAATCATAGTCACTACTCTTATTGAGCACAATATTCAGTTGAAGAAAACTCAGAGTTAGTGATGCCTTTGCTTGCTTTCCCAATATCCCATTTTTAAACCCTATCCATGACCCGTTATAATGTAATAAATCTTATTGATTCTCATCAATCTCAAGATTTGGTTTCATGGAAAGAATTCTTTAGCTTTGAGACTTATAAAGAACTAATCTCTTTAATTCTGCAAGGTCCCCTATCGATCTATACTTGGTTGCGTATTTCAGAAAAGAATAATCATTTATGTGAAAATTTGCTCCCAGTTCTTTGCTTTTGTAAAATGTGTCATTCACCATTTGATTGTTGTTATTAAAAAAATTGTGAAGCCGCTAATAGTTTGTTTATTAGGGATTGGCAATGTTTAAGTTTGGGGATTTGATACTTCGTAGATTAACATAACATTTTAATAAGTTTCAGGTATCATTTTCATGCCCTATCGTGATTTTTACAAGCAATTTTGGCTAAAATTTAAAAAGGTTTAATTATCGTAAGTAATAGTGAAAATATGCACATCTACAACCAGTTATAATGAAAGAAATGTGTCTTAAAGGATATTGAATAAAGAACGTATACACTTGCAGAATTGGGTCGAACTACTCCACTACTAACATAGGATGGATCACTTTTGACATTTCCTAGTATGATGAGATCCGCAAGATTAGACCTTCACACCTGCACACGACCAGACCTGCAACTCCTGAACATGTTTTTGACTAACAAGATCAGCTCAAACCTACAGCTATTCCCCACCTTTTGGACAAAATGACCCAATCTACCAATTCCCCTCATCTTAAACCAAGTAAGGAACAAATTCAACCATTATTAATGATCAAAGGAGTAACTTGTGTGCACTTGCCGGAATGAAAGTTAAAAAGAAACTTCATCCAATGGCTTGTCCTGCTCTTCAAATTTGAATCCTTGGGGACAACTCGACCAACTCTCAATGCAATCACAATCTAGAGTCAACATCTGCCCTACATTAGAGGAAGGTTACTACGAGGACGTTATCCCATGTTCAAGAGAACTCCACTTCCGATTGGCTCCTCACTTATTTGTAAGATGAAGAAGAGCCGACAATATACATCACTTAGGAGATCATAAATTAGATAAGGCATTAGAATAAGAAAACTCACTCTTTATTTTTGCATCTTTCACCCCTTAATATCCAGACGGGGGAGTTGAAGGTTGCTAAGAAGAATTCGTTGATGCCAAGTTGCAATGAAGCTCCACCGCTAAAGAGAAATTCATGTCATGGCCTCATTGTTATAGATTTGTATAACTTTTCTCATCTCTTCTTGTAATTTCATTTTCTTTGATAAGTTTCAAGATGTATTATTATTCTTACATGGGGAAAATACTTAATGATATGGGTTGTATGATAAATCTTGGTTGATAAGTAATTTGTTTTCTTGTTGTACTGCTTATTATGAATAAACAATTTGGCATTGTTATAGATTTGAAATTTTGCTTCTTGTAATTTGGGTGGAGGTGGAGGTGGTAGATGGTGAAGGGGAAGAGAACGGTGGGAATGGCGGTGACGAGGGGGAAGAAGCAGCAGAAATTATCACTGAGGAGGTAGTAACTTTGTTTATTGCATTAAATTTTGTATCACTTTCTCTTGCTTGTTATGAATTTTGTTCCATTTATAAAAATATTGCTGCACGTTGAGCTTCTTCTTCTTCCAAAAATAAATCATTGCAAAACTCAAATTGTAAAATTATAAGTTTTTTTCTTCTTCATTTATGCTCTTTTCAATTTTATTTTGCCTCACAGAGAAATTGGATATTGTTTACCATGTTGATCTGCACCATTTCTTGTTGTTAATTTTGTTTTGTTTCATAAATTGGTGCATGATGTGCTTCTTCTCCCATGGGGAATTGCTCGAAAGAGATCATGTCAAAACTCAAATGATGGAAGCTTTTTTCTTTTTTTTATAGGCAACTTCATTTTATGCTCTTTCTAGTTCCATTCAATTTGCCTCGCATTTAATCATTCAAATCTCTTTACCACAGCACTTCAGGCTATGTGGCTGTTCTCTAATTATGTTAAACAATTCAAAATGATACAACTTTCAACTGGTTTCTCATACAAATGTTCTAGTCTTACTGCATGATGGGCTTTGTTTTGTTAATAGTACAGTACCTCTCTTATGTCTTTTAATGTCTGTTTTCCAATTGTTTGGTGTTGATTCCGATTAGCGTATATGCTGTTTTACACAATGTTGAACTTATTTTCCTTTTTTAAATTCTCCATCTGTGATCTTCGAACAAATTTTTGTACTAGAGTGCGGCTTTTCTTGAAGTGCCAAATGCACTTAAACCTTTTATGGAAAAACTCCTAATGTATAAAATACAGCAATTCCTTCAGCGCACCAAGCTGTTGTATAGATTCTGAATTCCATTGCATTTGTTTTTGCCTAGTTTCATGAGATACAGGATGTTGTTTTATATCTACTATACTCAGTATAAGTTAAGTTTCTAACCATTAACGGAAGAGGTGTTAAATAGTTGGGCGGATAATTTAGTGGTAAAGCGTAGTATGACAAAAGTGTAACTTTGGCCAAGTTTTGTTTTACCTTCGCTGGGACGTTTCTTCTCAGTTTGACAGTAGAAATGAGGATCTTCGTTACAACCTAAGTAATTGGTACAAGTGCTTTATGATTTATGATTTGGTAAGTGATTTTTTTTTTTTGAAAAATTATTGTCAGGATTTGTTGGAGGTACTTACTAATCTTAGAGATGAACATCAGTATTGCCTCTACTGTGGATGCCAAGTTAGCTTCTATTTTCGTACTTCCATTTTTCTATATATTTTCTCGTACAATCTTACTTGCATAATTCGAAAATATATGATAGTTTCATGATGATGATGATTACTTCTGCTTGCCTTGCAGTATGACTCAGAACAGGCATTGTTAGCCAACTGTCCTGGTGTCAATGAAGAAGACCACCAGTATATGGAGATTATTAGTTCTTGCATGGATGGTATTCTTCTCAGCTACTGCCCTTTTCGATGCTTTTCAGCTTTAGGTGTTCGCCGAAATCTTCAGGTTGGCTGCAATTTCCCTAAGTCTTTCTGTAATCAACAGTTACGTTGTAAAATTTGCAAATCAAAATATCCGTTGTCTACATGGAAATCATTCATTTCCTAGATAATTTAAAAAAAACACAGTTCAAACTGGATGCGGCTTCCGAATTTCTTCCCCTTTTACTTGGGATATTATCAGTAGAAACATAACGTTCTTTTAGGATAAAACATGTCATGCATGTTCTGCATCCTTATAGTCATTTATTTGTTTTCTGAGGAAGCAAGTTTTCTAAGTACTTCTCCACATTGTCTAGCCCACAAAGTTCTTTTACCACAGGCATGGTCGCCGGAACATCCAAGCTAAACGAGGAGCCTTTTGAGCTGTAATTACTCGAGTACTCTTTTCGTGCCTCTTTATTGCTGCTCTGGTTGCACAGTGAACCGATGCCGCAAGGAGCAGAGGTGGCTCCCCAGAAGCTGCAAAGCGTAGTTAAATATCTGTTAGTATCTATACTTCCATGAAACCATGAGGTGAAAGAAAAGTTTTTTCTCCTCGACAGAAGTAAAATAATATACAGTTCGTGGCAGAAAATAGTCATGCATACAGGGAATGTAGAAGAAATGGCCCATTTCTTAAAATTTTATAACATAGAATTGAAGTTTTTCTTGTGCTTTGATTCATAGAAGATGGAAAGGTTAGCAAAAATGCAGAAATGGAAAGCATGACCCATGGCAAATATACCCTTGGATGAAAGTACACGCTGTTGGTGATGGCCACTGTTCAGAAATTCAACATTGAATTTTCTGGGAATGACATCAATGGTAGGGATTTTATATGTCCACGTTCCTTCCGTAACAATCATGCCATCCGAGTTTGCCAGGTAATCTTCAAACATGAAGAAGCCCAGCCCTTGCACAAAAGCTCCTTCCACCTGCAAGATATTCATTTGATACAAATTTTGTGCAGGACTGAACGTTAAAGTTCTGTCCACAGTTCTACATTAGGATTTGAACATTTGACAATAACAATGGTATGGATTATCATAGAATGCAACCAGATATTTATTGTGTAAGTGATCAACCTGCCCCAAGTCCACTGCAGGGTTCAAGCTCTGGCCGCAATCATAGATGATATCTGTCTGCAGAATTGTTGTTGCACCAGTGAGCAGATCAATTTCGACCTGATGAAGACATGTATTATATATCATAAGTTAAATTTTCTATAAATTTAAAGCAAACATAGTCTAAAAACTGATCTCATGTTCCTGTTTTTACTCAAAAAAAGTCATGATAAGTTAGTGACAGCCAATTGAGGATGTATGCCCCTGCTTAGCAAAAAGAATTTAGAAGCTGACAGACCTCACTAACTGCAGCACCATAATTTAGATATTTCAATGCAGTGAAATCAGGCACCCAATATGAACTAGCTGATAAATTCACTGAAGTGAAATAAGCCTGTGCAAAGTAAAAGACGAGATCAAGATTAACGCATACTGAGCATTAGTGAAAAACTCGTCACTCCACCACAAAATTAGAGCTAAGGTGGTAAGATGGACCTGGCTGATGAGGGTATCCCAGGAGACTTCTCCATTTTGATCTTGCAAGCTTTCCTTGAGTGACTTGAGTCTCTCATTCAAGATGTCACAACAAATCCTGACTGCTTCACAACTAGCTTCTGATGTAGTGCTTCCTGCTGTCCACCCTCCTTGAACCAAGCTTAAAGTGTCTGCTTGAATCACTCTAACCCTATCCAACAAGTCATGCCCACCATCTTTCCACAGATGTTGAAAGGCGAAGGCCGTCATTTGCTTCACTTTGGTCCAGAGGCCCTGCCCTATTTCAATCCCACCAACTTCCACTACAATAGAACCATCATTTAGGATGCTTACTCTCCCTGGTGTTGGCCTCAAAGTCACTTCGTAGATAATGGGTATGCGCGATATTCCTCTTTTCTTCCACTTATTGCATGAATTGAAGTTTTCAATCATCTTAATTCTCTCAGGAAATTTAGATGTCTTGAATACTCTTTCCACACTTGATGGTAAAGTATATTCGAATGGCTCACCTGAGCCATCTGGGTAGAAGAGTTTCAAGCTATTGTAATTGTGCAGATTTATGTTCCTGACTAAATCCACATCAAGAGAAAGAGTATCAGCTACATGCTCAACAATGGCTTCGGCAATATATGATCCCTGCAAATCCCCAGGACTCCGCATTGCCGACTTGCTGGAATGGTTCATCTTGCAAACTTTGATATCAAATGATAGAGCACCCCAGTTGTATTTTTTCAATGCCGCGATTATGGTTGATGGTATAGCTGGGCTAATATCAGGAGAAATTCCAGCATTGATCAGGATGTTCACTTGAAGAGCAGTGACTTTACCATCAGAATTAAATCCTACAGTGTAGTTTATTTTCATTGGGTGCCTACCACCAGCCAAGATCATATCAGTCTTCCGATCCAAGTAAGCTCGAACCGGACGCTGTAGCTTGTAGGCAGCAAGGGCACAAGCAGTTGCAACCTACACAATGAAGCAAGCTCAGATGGTTTGATTTGATATAATTTAGCTTCATTGGCAAGTAAAGAATGCGAATCAATAATTATTCAAAGAGATACTCACAGGCATGGACTTGAAAGCTTTTCCGCCAAATCCTCCGCCAACCCTTCTTGTGATCACACGAACATTGTGTTCAGGAATGCCGAGGCATTTAGCAATTACGATCTGATTATTCTCAGGAAACTGAGCGGAACTATAAACTACCATGCAGTTATCCTCATCTGGAACAGCAAGCGCAGTTTGTGTCTCCATGTAGAAGTAGTACTGAGATCCAAGTTTTATCTGGATAGCATGAAGAGTCAAATTATGGCATCAAAGCTACAAACAGTTGAACATCCTTAATTCATTCATATATATCTGTTACAATGTAATCAGTACCTTTGCTGATAAGATTTTATGCTCAGCTTCTGCCATTCCCTTCGAGAAATCACCAACAGGTTTTGGTGTGAGAAAAGGAGGGGGTTCAAAGAAACTGGACCTGTCAACTGCATCCTCCACAGTTAATATTGGCGGTTCAATGCCTTCGGTTTCATACTCGATTATAGCTTGTTTTGCAGCCATATTAGCATACTTCTGTGTTTCAGCAATCTAACCAAACATTACGATGAGAATGATGTTAAACAACAACCACTGCTATACATTATTCGAAGTACATAGTACAGAAAAATTGGAAGCTTACCACAAACCCAATTGGCTCTCCTGCATACTCGACACACTTGTCAGCAAATAGACGCTCGCTGCCAAACATGAGTGTAGAACCAATATTTTCTCCCGTCTTTGGAATGTCATTCACAGAAATAACACTATGTATTTTTTTAGATACTGAGCTCGGCATGAAATCAATGTTCTTTACACGAGCAACTGGCTTTTTGCTGCAAATGAAAGCTCCAAAAAGGCAGTCCTTGGGAGAAGGAATATCATCAACATATACAGCTTCCCCTGCATAATTGCAATGGTTGTATTAAGGATTGAATCAGAGATAATTCTTCTAGTTATAATAAACAAGTTCATAGATTTACCAGAAGCTTGAATCTCTGCACCTACTTTCTTTGCAGGAACTCCGACAGGAAGATAATCTTTGCTTAGATGAATATCCTGTCTTGAAGACAATAATGGTTGTTTACATATGAAATCACCATTCATGGCTCCAACATGCGAACCATTGGCAAGACCACCATTTTCTGACACGGCATTTGGTATCTTCTCTTTTATATCTTTGAGCAATGGTTTAAGAAAATCGAAAAGAAAACTAACCGCCAAACTTGTTCTATAGCTTGAATGTGAAGTGCCATCTTCGGGGATGACAATTTCTTTGACTAATCTGATTCCTTCAAGTAGAACATCAGCAGTGACAGGCTTCCCAGTCAAGAACCTCTCCACATTACTTGCTCTAATTGCATGTTTAGTTCCAAAAGCACCAAAAGCCAGCTGCAGACATTCTATGACAGCAGTTCCAGAGCTCGAATTAGTGGAGTACCGAGCTAGAATTGCTGCATTGACATATGAAACTGCATTTCCCAGGGGACGAGGAGCTGCCCGATACGTTTCGAATTTAAATGAAGATTTTTCTGATGAATCTCCCTGTAGAACCCAGTTTGGAATGTAGATGCTAAGGAGCAATGTCTGGGTATTAGTAGGACTCTTGAGGAACTCTTCTAGAGTAATTGTTAATCTTTCTGAGCCTGTGTGAATGGTGACAGAGGAATCGACTGCAAGAAGAACAGTTGCTACATCTGAGGGAAGATTGAACCTCTGAGCTAGTACTAGATTACCCCCAATACTTGCCGTGTTACGAACAAATTCTGATGCAATTTTATTCAAATGATCAGCAATTTTAGAGAAAACCTGGTTATTACCCTCTCTCAGAACATTAACAGATTTAGATATTGTGACAGCAGCTCCAATTTCAATTCCACCCCCATCAATTCGAATAACCGAGAGATCAGGAATTCGGCGAATATCAATATATCTATCACAAAAGTCCAGCTCCTTGTATATGCCGGATGCAGTGTTCCCAGCTACAAACTTCACTTTCTTTCCCTTTTCCATTTCAGATATAATCAAGCTGTGAAGCTCTTTGATAGTACTGGGACTGAAACATGAGTAAGCAGAATTCCTCTCAAAGGCTTCTGATCTAATTTCTTCCTTGAGAAAGTCTGGAAATGTGCAAACTGATTTAGGATTGTAATGCGGTAAATTATCCACACCAAGCAACTTTTCTCCCTTCACACAGAAAGAATTGAGACCAAGGTCCTCCATATCAACATCAAATGCAAAACTCTTGCAAGCATCAGCAATGGGTCTGTATCCAGTGCATCGACAAAGGTTTCCAGCAATAGCCCTTTCGGCCTCAGAGACAGAGAGTTTGGAAAATCCGGCAGGGGGGTCAAGCATCTTTTTCTTCTCAGAGTTGACAATTGAAGAAAAAAGGGACATGCACATTCCAGGGGTACAAAACCCACATTGGGAAGCATGGAACCCAGAAATCCTATGGTGGATTGAATGGAAACCATCTTTGCGGTTACCAAGGCCTTCACTTGTTGTGATTGAACAACCATTTATGCTAATCAAAAGTGTCAGACATGAACTTATAGAGAAGTCTTCAACTTGGTCATGCACAGGATCATATTTGGATAGAAGAACAACACAAGCTCCACAACCACCTTTTAAACAAGAAAATCAAATATTTTAGATGAGATATGTTGGATCTTACTTTTATTCACTTCAACTAACGAACAACAAAAAATGGCCAAATATGTACCAGTTCATACTCACCTTATGATTGAAGATGAAAGATGCTCATCTCAATCCACTGAGACTCAGAACAAGATGACAAGATAACACACATGGAAAGTAGAAATAGTACCCAAAACCAAATACAAATCTATAAAAAAAAAAAGGAAGCAAAACTATACAATACATTACAGTCATCAATTCAAAAGGTCAGTCAAGTACTACATAGAATGAAACAGAGAACAAGAACAAAAGATAGAAAAAAGCTGCTGACCTTCACCACAACCAAGCTTGGCTCCTCTGAACTTGGTCTGTGTCCTCAAAAACTCAAGCAGAGTGGTTGATGGGTCATAGCCATCCAGCTCAAACCTCACTCCATTAACAGCAAAGACAAGTTTCTGCTCCTCCAAAACCATGGCCAAGGCCTGTCTCCTCCCTCAACACAAACCCGAATGTACGCAAAGGAAGATGGAAAAGAAGGCTGGGCAGTGTCAACTTTTAGGAATCATATGAAGCGATTACCTCTCTGTCTGTCCAGTGTGGTCTCTTCCGATGAAAAAAATTTACTTACGAGGAGAAGAAACCGAGAGTGCATGGTGTCAAGCGTTGCATACCCAACCGAAATCATAATGATCGCAGGTTTCATCCTAAAAAAAGCAAAATTGATTCATTATGACAAATTAAGAAACAAAAATTGATTGATTATCAGATCTTACCTTAGATGACATAAATAAGTGTAAGACAAGTCAAGCACCAACTGCTAATGGTGTTTTAGCATATTTAAAAAAAATAAAAAACACGGACTGGTCTATGGCTTGTCGGACAATTAGTATGCAAGTCTAGACAAGACGCAGATAGAGACGTAAATAACCAGGACTGATTCTTATATTTTTTTACTTTTACCCTCATTTTCTTTCGTGTGTTCTAATATACGTCCTTCAGTGGCATCTGTGATAATTTGCTAAAAATTTGGTGTTGGATTGCATTCATGCAATAGAATTCCCTTTATATTTTAAGTTTCCTTGTATTTGAAAGCTTGCAAACAACGTTACCATCAACAGCTACAGCCACTGATGGTTGTTGATGTTTCTTTTTCCAAAGAATCTACTCTACTACTTCTACGCATGGTATTCCATTTGGTTCTCTTATGTTCTTGGATTACTTAATAAATTGTTTAGTAGAAATTCAAAGTGATAAGATATCCTTGGATATTAATAAATTGTAGGGACTAGACAATACAATCTCCTCTATCCCCTATAGCTATAGGCTATAGCTTGTGTAAATGTGTCAACTATGGGTGGCTCCCAAGTTGCTGACTGTCCCCAGGAAGAAAGCTACCCTACCCACCGATGGATCTTTGCAGATGATACTGGGCCCGGAGTATCGGTTCCATGGCCTGCATCTATCAATGTGGTTATAGTGGTAAGAGAGTGACTTTGATTTGAAATAGACTACTTATTTATAATGAAGTATTACGGTTGATCATGTATGTGATGACTACATTCAAATCGTGGTGGGATTAAGAACCAGGAAAAATACTTCATTTTAAAGATTTTGGGACTATAATTTGTATATGTGTATATGTAAATAATTTCCCAAATCATGTCATCAATAGGATTCTTTGATTCTTGCACATTTTAAAGGGAAAAATGTGCCATTTATAAATACTTATTATGTCACAGAAGAGTTGCGTTCAATCCCCATTTATAATAGCCTTCATATTATAGGGCTCTGGTGCGCTGCCCACTATTGGCAGCACATCATACATTACCTAATTTGGGCCGTTAAATTGAAATCCAACGGCTCAAATTTTAAAACCATCAGACCCACCTAGACCTGTCAGACTGTCTGGATCTACCAGCCCACCCGGCCTCCCGATTGCCACCCAACCGCCCTGCCACCCTCGCCCCCACCCCCGGCTGGCACAAGCACGGCACGATTGGGGTGGGCTTGGGGCTGTGGAGG
>JAVDBV010047903.1:0-16008 GCA_032619315.1 Piper longum
TGTTGGTCTTATGTGATGATATATATATATATATATATATATATATATATCATCACATAAGACCAACATGAATTTCAGCAGATAAGGTAGAAATACTCCATCCATTAATAACTAGTGGTTAGCGCATTGCATAGACCGAATGACATGGCCTTTTACTAGAATTGGCCATGGTAATTCTCGAATGTAGTTTTCTCGATATCACCTTCCTTCATTCGTATCTAGTCATACCTTGATTTAAGGTCTATATGGGAGAAGAATTTAGAGCCATGGAGTTCATCGATCAGCTAATTTATTATTGGAATAGAAAACTGACTTTTAATTGTTGCTGAATTTAGACCCTCTAGTTGACATAATTTGGTCTACTCGCCAACCGAATTGAAATGATAAGCACTGGGAATTTAATTCATAACCCATTCAAATGTAAAATAGACCCGCAATGACCTAAACCATTGAAAGTGCCCGAAGATAAAAACTAGAGGGATTCTAATGTTGTAACACCTCGAATTGGTCTGTTCCTGAACCAAATAGAAATAATAAATTTTGGGATTTTAATTCACAAAACATTAAAATACAAAACTAACCCACATGAACAAAACACTGAAGGAATCAAAAGACAAATACATGAGGGGATTTAATATGCAGACAAAAATACCAAATGCATGTAGCGACACTTATGGTTGGGCTCCTCCGAATAGGACAACCTACATGTGTTGACGTTACAAACAAAATTAAAATTCTTATAGAAACTTCAGTAGAGTCCTCCTCTCTAACTATGACATTGGAAAATTTTTCACAAACCTGTATAAATTTACAATTTATAAAAGAGATGCATACCATTCTAAAATTATTATTCCACACACAAAAACATCATAGGAGGTGTTCCATCTTGTTCACAACGCATCACAGAGTATTTACAACAATAATTTTACAATATTCAAGTTATTAGCTTGCTTAGTGTTCACATTGATTAATCATCATGCAAAACAAAGACCAGATGCTCCTTTAACTCATGTTCCTTCTCTACTACAGGTACCTACATAAGTAACATGGTTTAGTGTACCTTACATTTATTTACCCTTCATTTCTGAGACTACAGGAGTTGAAAAGTTCCTACACAAAATATCTTAGACTTGCATGCCTAAGTATTTTATCTGCAAAAGAGAAAGATACAATTAGTAATAAACAAAACACGAATATAGAAATCTAGCTTCATTTCCAAAATGGCCTTAGGCTCCATAATTTACGTCAATTTGTTACAATCCTATAGTATGGGACATGAGGTTGTACTGTTTGGGTCTTAGTCCCACATTGGGATTGAGATTAGTTAGTGAGTGTTATATAAAATAAGTTGTCAGTCTATTAAATGACTTGCCATTTTGAGATGTATCCAAGACCCATAACATTTGGTATCGAAGCCAGCCCATGTTTCCACTTGTTGCCTCCAGGAGGTAGCGACTTAGGAAAGGGCTGCCTATGAGAAGGCTACCCTAGGCCCAGAAAAAAGCATCCGCATGACCAGAGTGAAATATACCTAGAGTGGGAATTGCCTAGAGTAGGCACTCGCGACGGTAAGGCGGAGTGTGATGGAATGTTACGAGCCTATGGTATGGGACATGGGCTTGTAGTGTTTCCTATCTTAGTCCCACAACACGATTGAGATTGGTCACTGAATGCTATAGAAATAAGTTGTAAGTATTTTAAAATGGCCACTCATTTTGAGATATATCCAGGGCCCATAACATTATTTCATAGAGTCTTTATAAACCCTTCTTACCAAATTGACATCTCTTATCGATTCTCCACTCCAAAATGGATATGATAATCAAATTCTAAATTCAACTTAAAAATATTCTTCATTGATTGATTCTTTAGATGGAGTTCAATACATATTTACACATCCCGGTTTCACCAATTCACTCCTAACGTTGAACCACCTCATTAATTATTGCAATTTCCTACACAGCAAGCTCAATTATTAAATTCTTGAAATTTAAAAAGACAAATAATGACAGAATATGAAAAGATAGTTAAAATTGTCTCCCCATAAGAACCCTGTCCTCAAGGTTCAAAAATGCGATAGTGGAATTCAAAATTATCTTCACATATAACATCATCCAAGGAAAGTCCATGACACCAAACAAGGTACTCATTAATCAATTGACAATTGCGACACACACGGCAGTGATCCATAATTGCTTTCAGAAGTCGGTCCAACTCACCCATAATAGAAAAGTGAGGAAGGCTTAGAGAAATCATAGGAGTACAGATCCAACCCATCAGCTTCGATACATGAAAGACCAGTGAATGGGTCTATGTGACCTAAGAATCCTTGTAGAGCCATTACCGTCCCTCTTATAGGCCAATCTACCATATCTTGAATCTTGTTTCAATCAGTGACAACTCCCTCACTAGGTAGAATGTGGCCCAAATACTCCAATTTCTTTCTTACTAACATGTATTTAGACATATTGACAAATATAGAATGAGCCAAAAGAAGATCCAAAGTGAGACGGAGGTGGTGAATGCGATCTGCACAAGTCCTGTTGTAGATAAGGACATAATCAAAGAACACCAAGATAAATAGTTAGAGATAAGGCCAAAAGACTTCATTCATGAGGCTTTGAAAAGTAGACGATGCATTCGTCAACTCAAAGGGCATTACATAGAACTCATAAATAAGGATAAAGAAAGATTGCTTTTTATAGAGATGATATGGAACGAACTTCTCGTTGCACTTTTAACACTACCCCTGCTCTTGTCTAGAAGCCATCTTAATCGAATTAAGCTTCTTCATAGTGATAAAAAAGATGGAGTGCTTCCAACTCCACCATCAACTTTGGTGGTTGTATTGTGCTAGGGCTAGTTGTGGTCATTTGTTTTAACTGAAGCATCCATGTGTGCGTCATCTTCTATTGTCAAGCTAGCTGATCATCCTGCATCTTGTCCAGTTCCACCACCCTAGTCAACGTCCACGGTTGATGGAATTGGACATACATGGCAATCTCTTCTTTGAGACTACCTATCAAGGTTCCAACAAGTGCCTCTTCCTGCCAGCCCCAGGCTCGATTCATAATTGCTCAAAAATTGCCAAAACTTATGAGAGGGCTCCTGTTGTCGAACATGGGATAGAGACTTATTAGATTCCTCATATTCAGTGGAACCAAACCAAATATGAAGAGCATTCCACATACCGTGCCACGTTACTATACATTGGTTCTTCTCCCACCACTCAAACCATTTGAGGGCCTCTTGCTTGAGGTGGAAAGTGGCCAACACTTCCTTCTCATCTTCTCTAGTCTACTAATAGTGGTAGAAGTGTTTAGCACAATATACCCACTCAATTAAGACACAAAATTAATCCTCATAATACGAGATTGAATTGTATGAGGTGGGATTATATTCTACCTCTTGGTGCCATAGAAATCCTCATAATTAGTTGGACCATAACGTGGACGGAGTCCATGGCCACCCTATTGTGGTTACCATAGTTTACCATTGTAGGCTTAGCGGATGGAGCCCCAAATCTGTCCTTAGATATTCCTCGTTCTCCATAGGGCGGATCACGGGTAGATGGTTCGTCATATGGGTCAAGGCAAGCCTTCCCCACTTCCACGTAATCAGCCCATACATTGAGCATTTCTTCTTCAACCCCATGATCATATTTAGGAGATCAGTTAGCTAGTAGTTTTAGTACTTCGTTGTAGGCGACAGTCCCCGATTGCCAGAAAGTGGCAGCAGGGCAGTGAATGACCACTGTCCAAATCACTGCAGAGGAGCAGTCAAACCCGGCCCACCCCTCTCCATCCTCGGTAGCGTGGGTAGACCACCATATGAAGAAGCCCAAGGATGGAGATCTGGGATGAGCATAATCCACTGATGAGCAACTAGAGTAAGGCCATTGAATGGGGTGCTGCCTCATTGTCTAGCTAGTGGAACATCAGCAGGCGGGGAGGAGGGTGGTATTTACCTAGGCCGGTGACATCCGGCAGCTGTGTTGAGGGCTCGGATGATAGCCCTCTCCAAAAATGGTTTTCTAGGATGACCCTCAATCCCTGACTAGAAAGGTGAACACCATAAGGAGATTTGTCCGTGGGGTAGGCCGAAACAAGATGTGGGTCACCCTCCTTTTCCTGTTGACATTTTCGTGTCGACGCCACTATCTTATCAGACATGATTGCAGTATTATTTTCTTTGAGCACATTGCTTTCATGATAATCTTTGTCATCACTGTCATAGATCGGTGCCTTCTCCTCATCAATCTCTTTCCCTTTCATCAACCTCAACAAAGGTGATAGTTAATTGGTGATAGAATCATGTCATTGAATTGACTCCTTGGTCTCGCACACATCATGCACGAGTGTCGTTAGGCGATTCTTTACCCACCTTGGCTCTCAAATTGTTCTTCATGATTGACGAATGGTAAGTGCTTCAATTACAGAGGATCGAAAGGCTTTGATACCAACTTTGATAGACTTTATGAACCCTCCTTACCAAATTGGAATCCATAATCGGTTCTCCAATCCAAAAGAGAGTAAGAAAAGATGTTAGAAAAGATTGTCACTCAGTCCTAAGATCCTCACATCTCTATGTATTAAGCTTCCTCACACACAAAGAGGTGTGGAGTAGACAAGTACTATGGTGTATAGTGTATGGCTAGACTTATGGTATCATAGGTTATTGAAGGCGACTGCCTAAGAGTACTTGGACTTTGTCTGCCAAAAGTTATATTGAGGTTAGGAGTAGACTTACGATATGTGCATTACCTGAGGGTGGGACCAGTTAATGCCGAGAGAGGCATTTTTTGAGAGTGGCACAACACTAGTTCATTTTGTGATGCTATTTAGTCTATATCTTATTGGTTCCTTAGTAGATTCCCTTTGAGTGTTCCCATGGAGTTATATATTAGTCTTCCTTCCTCGTTGAAGTCAGATTTCACTTGCTAGTTTGTATTAGTTATTTTTTGGGCCATTAAGACTTATTGCTGTTGATTTTCCTATAATATATGTAGGTCTTATGTTCTAGTGTGTTGGGTCGGCTTGGTAGAACGATAAATACTTGCTGACACACTTGTGCTCAACGCGCCGTTGCTTTCTTTCGTTCTCTTGCCTATGTTTGATACGTGTTCTTATATATTTGTTTGATGTATTATGCTTTACGCTCTAGCAAGCTTTTATAGTAGCAGATCAGACATGTTATCAAGTCTCTTGATTGGATATTCACATTTTAGTTCAGAAGTTATGTTGTGTATTTACTCCCTTCTTTTTATCTATTTATATTTTGGCACTTATTGTGTGTTGATTGTTCACTTACCATGACATTGCACTTAGCTTCTTTTTAGATTGTTGCATGTATCTATTCATCTTTTCTTGTTAAGTGTTGGTTGCGTATTTAGTTATGTCTTTCTTTCTCAAGTGACCAAGTGGGTTTCTTCTGTCTGTTTCTTGTTTGAGCCTTTCCGATTAATCAATTTAGACATAACTCAACTCGATCTTAATATTTCTAATTCGATTCTTAGGTGAACTAGATTCCTATTGGTACAAAGTTCGTTTCCCTAGATATCAACTAAAAGTGTATGTGTAACATGATTAACATAACAAGGTGTGCTACTCCTTAACCTAGTGAAATTATCCATCCTTGACCTATTATTTTGAGATCTCTCAACTTAGTCCTACATATAATACCTACTGAAAGAAGATCATGTTATAAGTAGGAATGGATTATGATCTTTAACTTCGGTTAACCATTTTGAAGAAATGACTTAGGCCCATTACATTGCACTTTGGGTCGGGTCATTACAAATGATATTAAAGCAACCTGGTTTCGTGTTAGATGGTGGGCTGGACTACGAATGTTGGCTAAGCTCTCGGTCACGGGCCATGGAAGGTTGTGGGTCGTGGGCCATGGAAGGTAGTGGGTTGGGGCTAGCAACAGGCCAAGTGTAGGAATTTCGGGGATGAAATTTCTTAAAGTGGGTGGATTGTGAGATCCTTTAACTTAGTCTCACATCTAATATTTATGGGAGAAGATCATGTCTATAAGTGGGAATGTACTACAGATCTTTAACTTTAGTTAACCATTTTGAAGAAATGACTTAGCTTATTGTGTTGCACTTTGGGTCGGGTCATTACACTTTTCAATAAGAGAACATGTGGTAACTTGTGATGTGTTTTTTGTATTCATGTCGTTGCATTATTTTCTAAGTTAGAACAATGTACGAATTCATGCCCTTACTTGATCTAGTAATTTTAGAGTAGGAATTCATCATAGCATATTCTTTCTCTTGAAAGCTTAGTAGGTTCACTGATTTAGCTATCATCGATACTATAAAATAATAAATTCTCATAGGAACAAACTCTTACTTATCTCTCTATTACATGTTCGATGTGTTCACTTTGTGCAATGCATTGTAATAGCAATATGTTTTTTGTGCCATTGTCAGAGAATTGCATGTGTTTATTTTTGTTAATAGTGACATTTTAGGAGACATATTTAGTTTTTGTTTTTAGGTAGTGAATGCAAGAGGACCAATCAGGAGGACCGTTTCTTTTTTATCCAAAAATTGAAAGAAATTGCCTTAGAATCTGACAAGAGTGGAGACAAACCATGGCTCAAAATTTTAACTAGCAATATTTTTGAAATCAAAACATTGGAGATCAAACATTTCTAACCAGAATATTGGTCATCAGAACTTGGTGGAGCAAACCCCAATAAAGCAAGCTCTAAGTGAACTAGAACATGGGCAACCAAGTGTTGCTAGCGCATCAGAACCACCTAGAATATGACAATAACAACAAATCATTGGTAGAATTGGCAAAATTAGCTCTGCCTCAATTGAAAGATATTAATCTCAGTATTGTGAGACTACATATTCTAGTTAATAACTTGGAGCTAAAACATGTGATATTTCAAATCCTACAATGAGTTGGACAATTCAATGGAATGCCAAGTGACGATTGGCATATGCACCTTCTGCATTTTGTTGCAAATTGTGACTCATAAAGGCAATACCAAATATTTGAAGATGCAATTAGACTCAGACTATTTCTATTTTATTTAAATCGAGCAGCCAGACTTTCTTTCGATACTTTTGCACCCAACTCAATCACTACTTCGGATGAAATGACAAGGAAGTTCATGTTGAAATATTTCCCACCTTCTCAGATAGTTTAATTTTGGTTTTGAGATCACTTCATTTTCCAAAATCCTTCTATGACACTTGGGAGTGATTTAAAGATTTGATAAGGAAGTCTCCTTATCATGGGATTCAACCATGGGTGCAAATCCAAACCTTTCACGATAGGTTGATGAGCCAAACCAAGTCAATACTTGATGTGGCAATAGAAGGATACATCGTGACAAAGACTTATGATGAAGCTTATGAGCTAATGGAAAAGCAAGCTTCTAATCACTATCAGATGATGCATGATAGGACAACAAGAAAGAATGTCCCTGGAGTTAAAAAAGTGGATGCTTTTATGCCCTCTCTGTAACACCCCGATTTCGGTTAACTTAAGAACCGGATCAGAAATGCTACGATCGAGTTGAGTCATGTTTAAAGTTGTCGCTTAGTACGACTCGATCAATCAACTAGATCGAAATAACATTCTTGGTATCATGAGAATGGAAGACATTATTAAATAAACATCAAAATACATAAAATATAAATAAATGCAAGGAAGTAAATATTAGGTTGAGCTCAAGTGTGTGTAGCGTATATCTGTCCTCCCACCAAAATCGACTCAGGATTTGCATGACCTACATATATTATATGAAAACCGTCACTAACGAATGTTACTGGTCCAAAAAATAACTAATACAATCTGGAAAATGGGTATTCCATTACCCACGAAAACTTATGAAACTTCAAGAATGCCTCACACTGGGCAGTAAGCAAACATACTTAACAAATGTCGGCTTGCATGCACGGCTCATAATCATAATCATAATCATACATACATACAGCGCTTACGCCCTCACACCTTCCATATTACCCAACACTATACTCGAATGGCAAAAGGAACAATTAAGTTAGTGCCACATATTTCAAAAATGCGCTTCATTACGCAGTGTCATCATACACCCGCACTACCTCATGGTTTGAAGGAGTACTAGCACGGTCCATACATATTTCCGTACCACTCATTCTCTTATTCGTGACATCCGTAAAATAGTACGTATTAATATAATAGGCTTAGGGATGAGGCTTTTATAATAAATTTCTGGAGCTAAAGTTCGAAAACCAACAAGGGATCTCATACTTGTAGTTTTATTAAATCTGCATATAAAGCACGGCTAAATGACCCGACATCACAGGGATTCGATAAAAATTCGCCGATGTCGTCCTACGTATAAAACACGATTAAATCTTACACGCAAGGAGTCAAACAAAGAAGGAGAGTCCTACGGACCTGTGTTCCAAGCTCCAAGTGTATCTGCACATCTACGATGAGCTCAGACTCCGAAGCCTACATCAAAACCCACTGCTAAGTATTCTAAGTAAAAATTAATGTGTCTATATGATGCATACTCGTGGTGTGTGCTCATATCATCAATACATCCTAATAAAAGAAACAATGCTAACAAACTTATAATTAAACACTTGGCATGCAAATCAAGACATAATAATACTAGATAATAAATAATAAATATACAAGAAACTACACTCCTGGATAATTAGATAAATAATAAACACATAATAATGAACATAAACAATAAACTAATGATAAAATAATAATATAATTGTACTATATACGTACACAGGCAAACACGAGTAACTATCATGTATACTCGTGTTAGTAAGCAAATAAACAATCAAATAAATAATAAATAATTAAATAATAATTTAACAATACAAATAAATAAATAGTTAATATTCATTAATCACAAATAATAATAATATTAGTCATTCAACACAAGAATTTAGTGACCATAATAAGACTGATATTTATAAGTAAATATAATGCTAATAATAAATAATCATGTAAACATTCAACTTATATGATAAACATATCAATAAAAATAAATAAATAATAATAATTAATTAATTAATTAAGTAGAATAATAATTAAAGAAAATTCATCATAACATTAAATTATGTTAAAAAATGTGAATATGCATCTAAAAACTAATGTACTAGTTCTCGAATTATAAAAAACGGTTGAGAAAAGGCTGAAAATGGGTTGAACCGGACCGAACAAAGCTGAACCAGACTGAATCGAGTTGAACCAGACCGAGCCCAATGGCTTGAGCCAACCCGGGCTGGAAAATGGGTTGGGTTGGCTGGGAGGATTGCGGACGCGGTCGCGGGCTATTGGACTTGATCGCGGCCAGGCGGACACGATCACGAGCAGGCAAACCATGGACGGGTAAACAGGTCGGGCGGATGGTCACTGGTTCCCGTTGCCGGAAAACACCGACGCAGCGCAACTGTGGTAACCTTTGGTCACGATCGATAGAGGAGAGGACGGGGAACGTCATGGTGTCGGTGATCGGAGGAGTCCGGCCACTGGCTGGCCAGAAAAAGGCCGGAAAGGTGCAGTGTCGTCGCCGGGTGCGGCGACATTGTCAGGGGCGATTGCGGCCGTGGTGGTCGTCATGGGTTGTCTCAAAATGTAGATCTTGGTGAGATGAAGTGGTGGGGGTGGTCGGATTGGCCGGTGGTGGCTCGCCGTCGCCAGAAAACGGCTCGAACGGGTGGCGGTGGTGGCGAAAATCGACTCGAAAAACTCCCTCACTGGCAGCGGAGCCGGTGGTTGTGATAGGTATGACTGGAAAGCCAGCCCCAAGGTGGTCATGGAGGTGTCGGTGTGGTGGCCGGGGGTGAGGCGGAGACTCAGCGGCGGCGAGCCGAAGTGGCAGCGGCGCTAAAGGGTGTAACTTTCTATAAATCATGAATGATCTCTGGAAGTATAATATGGTGAAGATAAGGGTGAGTAGACGGCCCAGATTTTGCCACGTGGAACGATCTAGACGTCCAATAAAGCATGGCCTAGTAGGGCCCACATATGGGTACATGCACTATAAATATGGACGGAAAGTTCGTATCGTACCCGTCCGAACTCGAAACTAACTCGAGTCTTGAAATTGACTCTATAGGCCAGAATCGAGGCAGGAAGCGTAAATGGGCCTCGAAACCCTAAACAAAATCAAGATGGGCCCGCAGGGGCACAATCGAGTGATATAAACTTCCTATGATGCATGCAAATGAAATACTTGGAAAAAAATCCCAATGGATACTAAACGCTGTAACGGTATAAATCTAGGCCTAAAATCCTGTCTAACATATAAAAACAAGTCTGTATACCTCAGTATACACCGATAACTCGTGATCTTATTATATGCATGTGTGGCATAATCAGCCACTATAACATGCTCATATGCCCATCGGGCCCATACTCATTATCTGAAACTAGTTTGGCTCGATCTCGCTCGACCCAACTCGATACTGACCTGATTAGGGCAAAAACTCAAATCGGGTAAAACCCTAACCCGAAAAAGGGGGTTTTACACTCTCAGCAATGATGATGGCATTAAGTAAACAGACTCAAAACATGGAGAGCAAGACTCATGTCCATGCCTCAGCAGCACAAGTCAAATCATGTGATTTTCATAGAAATGATCATTAATGGGAGCAATGTCCATTGGAAACTAAGACAATAAACTTCAGAGGCATTTATATAGGAATCAGAACAATCCTTACTCCAATACCAATCCAAGTTGGAGAAACCATCAAAACCTCAGATGGGGAAGAAATCAAGGTAGTTTTCAGAAACCTCAAGCTCAAATTGAAGCCTAAGCACCACCAAGATTTCGAGTCCATGCACATAGTAGGATGCAACCACATACTGGAAAGAAGATGTCAATGGAAAAAATATTTATGTTATTTATGCAGATTCAGTAGTAGCAAATGCAAGCTCGGCAAGTTTCCATCAGAAACTTGGAAAACCAATTGGTACAATTGGCAAGGGCTTTGAACAATCGCCTACCTAGAAGGCTCCCAAGTGACACACAAGTACTAAGAATGGAAGAGACTAAAGAGTGCAAGGCAATAGAGTTGGGAAGTAGAAAAGAATTGCCAGACCCCTATAACAATCAAAAGTCAGATACAAGTGATAAAGAATGAAGCCCAAACATGGAAGTAGAAAATGAAAATAGATGGGTCGAGGTTTAGATACCAGTCCCTCAAGCGAAACTAGCCAGGTACATTCCCAAGCTTCCTTATCCACAAATGCAACAAAGAAGAAAGATGAATCATAAGTTCCAAGAATTTCTTAACATTTTTAGAAAATTAATGATCAATATTTCTTTTGCCAAGGCATTGGAGCAAATGCCAAAATATGCAAGGTTCATGGAGAAAATTTTGCCCAAAATGAAAAGACTGGAGGATTTTGAAGCACTAACACTAAATGAAGAAAATTAACAAAATTAAATAAATTGAAGGATCGAGGGAGGTTCATTATTCTCTTTTCCATTGGATAAAATTTTTCATGTAAAGAACCCTGTGATCTAGGCGCTAGCATCAACTTGATGTCATTTCCCATTTACAAGGAATTGGGGTTGGGAGAGGTGAAACCTACTACTATGAAATTACAGGTAGTTGATAGGTCTTATGGAATTCTATGCAATGATCAATAAATTTATTTTAATTTATATGTTTCCACGTATCGAATCTTAGGAACAACCAATTCGATAGGTATATGGGTTGTAGTTGACAAATAGACAATAAAAATATTATTGTCTAATTGACATATAAATGGGGCATGGCCAAGTGGTAAGGCCTTGGATTTCGGTCCCGTTACTTGGAGGTTCAAATCCTTCTTTCCCAGAGCTGTTCCCTCATAATTGAAGAAACATAAAGAGCATCCTTTTCTGCGTATCTATCTATTGTGGATACAATGTCAATTTCTTTTTCCTTTGAGGTTTTAATGATTGTTAACATCTTTACAAAGGGAGCAATTGAGAATACTTTGGTGAAGTAGTAAGTTCATCTTCGTAATTGACTTTGTGACACTAGAAATTGAAGAAGCAAGGATATTCCAATCACCATTAGGTTGCCATTTCTTGGAACAGGGAGAACCTCTACAAGGGAATTGATTATAAGGGCAAACCATGAACAAGTAGTGTTCAAGATCATCAAGGTCATAGAATATCAGGAGACAACTAATGATTGTTTTGCGGACAATATTATCGAACAAATAGTCGCTAAAATCCAAAAGAGAAACTAATTATCAGACCCTCTTGAACACATACTGCCTTCCAAGAACATAGAGGAAGAAGACGAAGATCTGGTCAAGTTGATGGCTTGACTAGATAACCAACCATGAAGTAGTACAAGTGCGAGTGGTCAGAGCCTTTGATTGAATCACATACAATACTAAAGTTGAACAATCCATCTATTGTTTACCCTTCAGACATAAAGTTGAAGCCCTTGTTGAACCATCTTAAGCATGCATGTCTTGTACATCCTATTGCTCTATCTGTGATTATTTCTACATCACTCACATCTTTGTAGGAAGAGTAGTTAATGGGAATACTAAGGGACCATCATCTATCCATTGGATTGACAATTGCTAACATTCGAGGCATTAGTCCAAATGTCTACGAGTACAAAATTCTAATTGAAGAAGGACACAAGCCAACTATTGAGTTCCAGAGACACCTCAATTCTATAATGAAGGAGGTAGTAAAATGAGAGATACTCAAGTGGCAGGATGTTGGAATCATCTATCCAATTGCTGATAGTTCATGGGCCAACCCTATCCAATGTGTTCCAAAAAAATGAGAAATAACTATTGTGTCTAACTAGAACAACGAGCTAATTCCCTCTAGAACAGTCATTAGGTGGAGAGTGTGTGTGGATTACAAGAAGTTGAGCTAGGCCACAAGGAAGGACCATTTTCTTTTGCCATTAATTGACCAGATGCTTGAGAGGTTAGCCAAACAAGAGTAGTATTATTTCTTAGAAGGTTACTCTAGATACAATCAGTTAGCAATTCATCCAGAAGATTAGGAGAAGGGCACACTCACATGTCTATAAGGTACCTTCTAGACAAAGTTTTTTGACTATGCACTACACTAGGAGCATTTCAAAGAAACATGGTATCCATCTTCTCAGACGTGATGGATGATGGTATGAAAATTTTCATGGATGACTATTTAGTATTTGGGAGTACCTTTGACCATTGCCATGAGACTCTAGACAAAGTTTTAAAAAGATGTGAAAGTAATATTCTAGTTTTGAAATAGGAGAGATGTCACTTGATAGTAATATAAGGAATTGTTCTAGGACATAGAGTCTCAAGCAAAGGCTTCGAGGCAAACTAAGCAAAAGTAGAAGTAATTAAGAAGTTACCAGCATCAACCAATGTTAAGGGAATGAGAAGCTTTATGGGTCATACTGGATTTTATAGGAGATTTATTAAGGAATTTTCAAAAATTGCAAAATCACTTTGCAAATTATTGGAAAAAGATGATGTTTTTAAATTTGATGAAGCTTGTCTAGAGCATTTAGCAGATTGAAGGATAAGCTCATTTTTGCTCACATTATTGCTTCATGAGACTGGTCAATACCATTAGAGTTAATATGTGATGCAAGTGACTATGTCGTGATTGTTTTAGGCCAATGTATCAACAAGGTCTTCCATACGATCTACTAAGAAAGCAAGATATTGAATGAGAGTCAAATGAATTACACTACTAAAGGAAAGGAATTGATGATATATAGTAGATGTTGTGGACAAACTCCGGTCATTCTTGATGGATGCCCAAATGATAGTTCATACACATCATTCAACTTTGAAATATCTACTGCAAAAGAAGGATGCCAAGCCGAGAGTCATTAGATGGATAGTCCAACTGCAAGAATTTGTTCTGAAAATAAAAGACAAAAAAGCATCTAAAATTGTAGTAGTCGACCACTTGTCTAGACTGGTAATTCAGAAGAATGTAGCCAACACATTACCAATTCAAGAGAACTTTCTAGATGAGCAACTATTTTAGGTAAGGACATCTACTACCCTAGTTTGAAGATTATGTGAAATATCTTGTTGCTGCCACTCATGCACTTATTCATTCTTGAGTAAAATTAGTGTTTGATCAACAATGTATGATCTTCAATGTACAATCTACTCTTTATTTCTTCTGATTTAATACTCAATTACTGTTGTTGTATGCTTGATTACACTACATGTTTGATACAGATTTGTGTTACATGTTTGAAGTGTTGTGAAATGAAGGACTGCATGTTTCATTCGTTAAGTGGTGTAAAGTAAATACAGAAATGTGCTATACTTGTGCTACTTGACATACTCGTAATCTGTTATCTTATTTTCTTATGAATCAGAACTGTTATTATTCATTGTTATTCTATTTTCTTATGTAATCTGAATTGTTATTATCCACCATATCTGGCGACTACCCCTTCATTTCTACAAATGCCAAGAAAGCATTCGCCAATAACATACAAGGGAAGATATCAATCAAGGAAGGGGTATTGGATCTGGATAGTTATAGCACAGACAAATTCAAACAGGATATCATCCAAAGTCTTGGATGGACTAATTTGTGCAGGAAACAAGATGTGGAAGTTCTATAGTTGGTAAAGGAGTTTTATTCAAATCTGGAAGATATGATTGATTACAAGGTGTTTGTAAGAGGCAAATGGATAAACATGTCAAGTAAAGCCATCAAGAAGCTAATTGGAGCACTTGAGCTTGAAGTTTTATGAGTATGGGCCCAGATGGCCGTATGAGGATGTTATAGAGGCTGATTATGCTAGACATGCAGATAATAAGATCGCGAGTTATTAGTATATACTCAGGTATACGGATTTGTTTGTATGTGTTAGACATGATTTTAAGCCTAAATTTAGGCCGTTACAGCGTTTAGTATCCATTGGGATTTTTTTCGGGGTATTTTATTCGCATGCATCATAGGAATTTTAGATCACTCGATTGTGCCCCTGCGGGCCTATCTTGATTTTTTTAGGGTTTCGATGCCCATTTACCCTTCTTGCCTCGATTCCTACCTATGGAGTCAATTTCAGGACTCGAGTTTGTTTCGACTTCGGACGGTCTCAATTCGAACTTTTCGTTCATATCTATAGTGCATATACCCATAGGTAGGTCCCACTAGGCCACAAGCCGTCGAGCATCCAGATCGTGCCACATGGCATGATCTAAGCCGTCCACTAAACCCTAGCATTCCATAAAGATTTTGAGGTTTTCTCCCATTTTCAGTGTTTTCCACCTTTAGTACCGCCAACACTTCGGCTCGCCTCTAGCGAGTCTCCGCCTCACCCCTAGCCACTGCACCTATATCCCCATGAATGCCTCGTGGCCGGCTTTCCAGTCGTACCTATCATGACCACCGGCACTGCCGCAGTTGCCTCCGGTGAGGGAGTTTTTGGAGTTAGTTTTCACCACCACCGCCACTCGTTCGGGCCATTTTCCGGCGCCAGCGAGCCACCACCGGCCGATCCGACCAGCTACACAACTTCCCCTCCCCAAGATCTATATTTTGAGAATACACACGACGACCAACATGGCCGCAATCGCCGCCGGCAACGTCGCCGTACCAGGCGGCGACACCGCGCCTTTTCGGCCGATTTCCAGCCAGCCACTGACCGAACTCCTCCGATCGCCACTACCATGACGTTCCATGTCCTCTCCTCGGTTGATCACGACCGGTAGTCACCCCAGCTTCTCCGCCGTAGGCGTTCTCCGTGACTATGTCTGCCTGCCCGTTATTACGTCCACTAGCCCGTGACCATGTCCGCGATCCTCCCAGCCAACCCAACCCATTTTCCAGCCCGGGATTGTTCAAGCCATTCGGCTCGGTCTGATTCAGCTTAATTCAGTCTGGTTTAGTTTCGTTCGATCCGGTTCAACCCATTTTCAGCTTTTTCTCAACCGTTTTTGGTAATTCGAGAACCAGTGCATTAGTTTAGATGGATATTCATATTGTTTAATATGATTGAATGTTATGATGAATTTTTCTTTAATTATTATT